>JANHGL010019700.1:0-31682 GCA_024611195.1 Ceyx melanurus
TTTCTTTCTTTTTCTTTCTTTCTTTCTTTCTTTCTTTCTTTCTTTCTTTCTTTCTTTCTTTCTTTCTTTCTTTCTTTTTCTACATTCCACATGAAAATGAAAGTTATTGATTTCTAATACCCATTAAACTGGGGAGGAGCTACCTTTTAATAGGAATAAAAAAAAATATATAAAAAAGTAAACAATAATATTTTATTCTTAGGACAAAAAGTGGAAAAATATTAGTGATAACATAATCAATATGGAACAAATTAATAGATCAGGAAATTAAATTTTCCTGAGAATGTGCAACAGAGATTTTTATCTCCACTGTATTTTTAACTGTAAATGTTTCCCCTCCTCTTTCTTTCTCTTCTCCCTCAAAAAGAACATTTCACAGAGTTTTACACATTCAGTTGCACAACTACAACCACAAGTAAGGCTGTATATTTATATACCAATTCAAAATCATTTTTTTAAACAATCCTTGTATAAAATAAGGTTTACTTCTTAACTAGGTCATGATGCAAAAATATTCCCATTGTCCAATACAGTAAGAAGAAATATACATCTTTGCTCATAGTAGTTAATCTTATACATAAGAGATTGACATAGATTCTAAACAGTATCTCAGGTTCTGTGTAACCACTCAACAAGCCACAAGCCTTATCAATTAATAATGGAAAACTAACATTCTGCATCAGAGTGAAAACAACAGCTAGGGGCCATTAATATCAATAGACATAAACTCTTCTGGTCTACAAGAAGCATATCCTTTAATATTTGTAATACTGTATATGTGAGTGTTTTGCTTTTAAATTGTAAAAGAAAAAGCACAACAGATATATGCCTATTCATTATGTTTTTGAACCATATGATTACTATTCAGTGCTTATCTTATCCAGTAAGATATTAATAAACTTCTGACAAGTACACCAAAATAAACTACTTAGGCAGTCAAAACACAGGCATACTGAAAAAGAGAATGGCACCACAGACTGAACAACATTAAAAAGAAAAGGATGATTTATGTAGTACTGTACTTAAGACACTAAGTCTCACCCAGAAGGGTTAGAATAAATAAATAAATAAATAAATACTACAAATACTGGGTACTAATCATCTGCTAATCCTCAACACTTCTGTGCAATTTCTCAATTTTTGTCATGTAAGTTGCATTCTAGATATATATTAAATTATTTTCTGTAAAGTAGTGACAATTCAATTATTAGGAACAAACGAGTTATTGAAATTCAGAAGGTCTTCCTACCGGAAAAAAATTCTCAAACTGCCTTGACTTATGTAGATACATTCCTTACATAAAGCACAGGTGAAGAGTTTTCATTCATCTGATTGTTTTGGGTTTTTTTTCTTATTTGTTGAGTTCTCATTATGACATTTGTTATGAGATGTAAAATCTCGGCTTTGTTTAAGTTAAGGCTACATTGCACAGATCATGTGTTCCTTTTCTACCTAAATATATTTGAAACCAAAACTATCTTGTTTGTGGATAGGTATCCTTTATATCTTTGATATCATTTGTTAAAATTTTTTTACATAAGAAATAATTCATATAAGGCAATAATTTAGAAAAATATCTGCTTATAGTTCCTGAAGAATATGGAATTTTGAAACACAAAAACTACTTGAGACCTTTAGTGTATTATTTCCAGCCTGTTCCCTGGAATTGCACTAATTTTACAACAACAATAACAACAAAGAAGTTGTATTATGTTTACCTATTCAAAACTCATCTTTTGCTCCTACAAGACAAACTAAAATTCAGAAATACCAATGTCATAATGTCAAAGCTCTTGACTTCCTTTTTTTGTAATATTTATCTGCTATACAAGTACAACTAGAACCATCTGTATTCATTCAGAATTGCTAAGGCACAGATATACTAGACATTAAAAAGAGAAGTAATCTTCTGATACATGACACAATTCATCCACAGACTTTAATCTCATCACAATGATGTGAAGGAACTCATACATATCTGAAAAAAACATCATTGAAAAGACTGTTCTTCCACTTAAATTATTCCATCATAGAATACATTTGACCTAATAAAGAAGATTTTTATTCACAACACAAGAACTGAACACAGAATGTTAATTAATTAACTAACTCATAATGCATAATAACCTGTAGAAAAGCAGAGAACTACAGACAGTAATAACAACTCACTTTTTCTGGCAGCATCCGATTGCAATTAGGCAATGTGAGTATATAAAAAACCACTACACTTATACTGTCTAATTATACTGAACAAGTCATAATTCTTTATGCAATATTTTTTTTACATACTTTTGCCCCCATTCTTCTTTTAAACAGATTCAGGTTTTCACAAAAAAAAAGCGCTTTTCCTTTTTTAATTCAGCATCCTTAGATAAAACCAGCAGATGGCAATGCAGTGTTCAAGTATTTAACATACATGTTATAGGGAAAAAAATCTGTATGAATCAGCATGAGTCTCTCTCTTCTAACCTACTTCTTCTTTGATAAATATTAAATAATTCATGACCAAAAAGTCTATTCACCACACGTAAGTGATCAGATACTATTCAACCTGATAAGAAGACACTTTAAGAAACCTAAATTTCTAAGGATGTAAAACCACATGGCTAAAAAAAAACCTTACAATTTAGTTTAAACTATGAATAAGTTAAAACTATCATTTCAGGAAAAATCATTGTAAAGAAAACATTCTAAATTAATTACCATGAAGTTCTCAAAATAATATAAAGGACTGCATTGCACAACAGACACTCAGTGGACTGAACAAGAATGAAATCTACACACTTTTAAAGCACATTTATATGAAGTTTGGCATTATGCTAACAACAGCCATTATTTCCTACACTTTTGAAGCTTAAGCCAATTCCTGTAAAACCATGTGCTGTGGTCTGAACAAATAAAAAATTTAAGGCTTTAAGTATTTATTCTTCCTTTGCACCAAGCAGGACAAGCTGATCAAACAGATGAATTGTTTTATGAAGTGAAATGCTTTATTTCAAAAAGACAAGAAGCTGTGCAAGAGTCAGTTTCCCATGTAGCAATTCACATCTGATATCCATTATGTGCCATATGGAATTTCATCTTTACTGTTAGTGTTGCAGGTTCTGAAGCTTTTTCAGAAGTTCATGGGGACTTCACTGAACATCTGAAGTACCCAGTTACCAACTCTTACATCTACTCTGAATTCAGTGGTTGGAACAGCAAAGCTTAAGGCAAAGGAAATGCTTGAAATGGCATTACAGCTTGTAGATGTTGTGCATTTAACTCTAATTGACAGGAAAAGTTTAGTTGTCCTTCAGTCTAATTTAGTTTTTATTTACATGGATATAGGAAGAAGTTTCTTCCTACATTTGTATTTATTAATGGAATCCTTACTGGAAGTGCTTATCCAGCCATTCTTACATAATTAATGCAGTTATTGCATGCTTTAAATGAAAAATAAATCAATTCTATGTTAAAGAACAATTTGAAATTGTTCATAGTATTATATAAATGAGTCAAAATACTAACTGAATAATAATAAAAAAAAGATGCATCTTGTTACAAGACAACATACAAGATCATATTTTAAACAGGTACAGCACACACCTCTCGTGAGCAAGTTAATTGAAAGTGTGTTTTCCTGCTAATGTTTTGATAAGTATTCTTCCCTAAATACTCTGTATTTAACTGATGAGTAGTACACATTGGTAGAAAGTTTCAAGGACTGACTTTGATAATGTCATTTAAGTGTTTTGTGTAATGACAGCTCTCATGATCAGAGATGTAATCCAATACAGAACAACTAAGGTGTCTCTTGCAATGTTTTTTTCTAACCTGCTTTTCAATCAATGCAAAGTCAAGAATATTATTTTGATCCAAATTTTTTACACACATAACTAATTATTTGATATAACTTGAATCCTGAAACCGAATAGACGGTCAGAATTGTTATTCATGATTAGAAATAAAACCATATTTTGAGCCTAGAAATTATTTCACATTTTTGGCATGCTGTGAATCCTCGCTGACTTTCTGATGGTAGGTTTTCATGTACTTGACAGATCAGAGAAGTGGTTGGAAATGTATTACTACCAGATGGAGAAACTCAGACTTTTATTAATCACTATCTTTTTAGCACAGCTGATAAGAAACTTATAAGACAGCTGAAGTACTCTAGCCGGAAAAATCCAACTGACAGCATAGAAAAGACATATTTCCAAGGATAGATTCATTTTATCATAAAATGCTGTGGTTAAATAGATAAGAAGCACAAGATTTATGGTTTTAGGTTGAAATAACCTCAATGAAAGTGAATTAGAAGGAATAAGTCACAATTAGGACAACTATTTAGCATATTTATGCAACAATGTCTTTACTTTTAATGTATTCCTTTAATTCACATCAAGGAAGGAAGTAAATAAAAGCACTGCATCTCTAAAACATGGATATTACTACCCCATATTTATAACATCTCATAAGTATAAAAAATATGACAACATCTTCATTTTGCTATTAGTTTTACTTTAATGCTGATACTTCAAGGACAAAGTGAAAGAGTAGAACAGACTATGGAAACCATGTTCTCACCATCCTCTGGCTCTGGTTAACATGTTCACATAAAACTAAAGTTCTATTTTCCAAGCTGCTTCTTTATTTTCCTCCTTCCAATTGTAAATCACATTTGTTGTAGAAAATAATTTCTGTTTTCATAGTACGGAGAAGTGAATGTCGTTTTGCTAAAACTTCTGTAAAGTTAATACTTTTTTCTTTGTAGAAATACTTCAGAATTTCAAAATAGGCCTCCTGAGCACCCAAAGGAGGGAAAAAACATGCCATACCAAAGACCAACCCAAAAAAAACCCCCACAAAACAAACAAAAACCAAAGCATTCAGCATCACATGTTATTACATTCCACCTACTTCTGTGGATGATCTTGAAGTCTAAAGTCACTAAACAACCTGACCAAACACAGCAGAATCTGAGATTTCAGTAAATCAGTGTTTGCTTTGCACATACAGTATGACAAACAGCTCTCTCAGTTCAATACAGATAACTGAAACCATATACAAGAAAAGCAGATCTGATGTGAAAGCACCAAGAGCCCATGTTACAGTAAGGTTTAAGCCAAAGATTTTAATTTCATTTTTTTTCCTTTTTATTACAGCATCAGGATGAGAACATATTCTATACACCTTAAAAAGTATTGCATGCTCATTCTGCTGATCAGCAATTACATTACTCTCCCAAACACAAATTTAAATGTGTATTTATCACTTTTCCTTGAACTGGTTAATTAGAGGAAGAGGACGTAGGCAAAAATTATGAAATGAAATGCAAAGATAACCTAAACTCCTATTTATTGTCATCTTCAACTAACAGGTATCTGATGACTGGCTATTTTTTTAGTTCTTTAAAATGGCTGTAAAAGTTACTTGAAGACCATCAATAATGTTTATATGGAATTTGATTAGGAGGCCTCAACTTAAAGCTTTTAAGTATTAAACCTTAATCAAACATAAGAATCTCATCTAGGTACACTAAAAGGATATCTAGGATATTTATCTAGGGTTCAGCATCATATTATACACACATCAACCCATCAATAACTCCTTTGCTTGGCACACATACCATATAGTCCAGTTAGATTTCAGTTGGTTGTTGTTTTTTTTTTTTTAATTACAAATAACCAAAAAAATATTTTAATCTCAAATGTCAGTTCAGAAATACCCAATTTTTTAGTGGTATTCCTTATTTTCCTTCCCTCCATCTGCATTTCCAGTCACTAAAACATCTGAGAATCAGTTTCACAAAGTTGTTGCAAATATAACCCACTGAAAATACATTATATTATTTAAACTGTTGCTGAAAGTTTATAAACATCTGTCTTCCATAAGTTTACCAGTTTACCACAACTACTGACCAACTCCACTTGGAAATAGATTTTAGAAAACACAAAAAAAGAACTCCAATGCCAAAAAGAAAATAACTAATAACAACAAATCTAATTAACTGATTCCACCAACATGGATTAAGGCTTCCATTAAGAATGTAGTGCCCTTTAATGCCATAGAGAAAGACAGTTTGCAGAAGTAGTATCCTATAATTTTTTTCATTATCCAATGAAAAGTGAAAATTATTTCACATTAACAGACAAAAAATGAACCAAAAACCACCCAACTGTTCCAGTATTGGGTTTCCCTTTATTTACATATGAAGATAATTAATCTACAGAAACAGTATAAAAGATGTTAGGTAAATATGTCACCCTCTGCTTGGTTTCTGAAAAACTGCCTGTATTTTTTTTTTATAAAACTGTTCAATCATGTATCAGATAGCCTTTCAAAAACACATTTTTACTGTTCACTTTTTATGGTTATTAAATTTAATGTGCTTGATCTATCTGTTGTATTTCAAAAATCATTATCCTAAACCAAAACTATATGATGTTCACTTCTAAGAGATTCTTCACCATTAAGTATATAGGCATACAGATAAATCTATTAGCTCAAGTTAGCAGCACTGACTGCAACAAAGTCTTTTAAGTAAGTCAGATAGTTCTAGGAATAACTTCCCTTCTACAGATGAATTGTTACATTGATTTCACATCTGATTTTAATATTTTGGCTTTTTATGAAGTTGATATGACACAATATAGTCTGTATATATATATATAAGCTACTGACTTTTTTCCTGCAAAATTTGAAATCCTCTTAACTAGATTCCAAACTACCACTACAACACCTTTTTATATATTTGCAAATATTAAGCACTTCTTTCCAAACCACACTGTTATGACAAAGAAAAAAATTCACTTACCTGATCCCCTTTTGGTCACAACCTTCAAGCTCTGAGTTAGAGTAGCATACAAGAGAATCAAGTTAGGAATAGGAGCTTTCATCTTCTGTCTTTCTGTGGCTGCTTCCTAGAGTAGCAAAGAGAAGAAAGACAGACTGATTTTCTATTGGTGCTGAAACAACCTTGAAGTAACAATTCATACTGACATAGTGGAAAAGTTGAATACAGTGCTTGTGAGCAGATTAATGAATCAAAATAACATACTGTTCCTGAAAACAAAACAATAAAAAGCAAAGCAAAACAAAAACCCTAAAACTAAAATTATCCCAAACATGCACACTGTACATTTAACTCTGGAATTTAAATTCCAATATTGTCTACCCATTGTGTCTCAAACTTTCTAACAGATGTCTCAAATGAAACAATTTTGATCAATGTATTCTATGAAAATAAGTGTAACAATTTCACTAAACCTGCAAAATAACCTCTAGTTCTTTATTTTATCATATAATCTATCTCCTTCCCCCCCACACCCAGGGAAAAAAATAAATAATGCCCTTCTTCATTAGTTTTGCTTCAATTTATTACTTTCACATATTGAGCACAAGATTCAAGCAATTAATTAATTAAGCACAATTAACTGAAAACAAATCTGGTCATTTTCACAGGAACAGTGAAAGGAGAAACATAACAGTGCACCAGATGAACCAGCAGACACTTCTATAACCTCCTTTTAGATGAGCTGAAACCCCACAAGCAAGATCAAACTTACATATTCAAAACACTAAATCAGAAGTGAATGTTATTAGGATGGGAAGAAGATGGATCAGCTCAGTCTTCACTTAAAAGTGTGACATTTCCATTACTTGAGTCCTTTAGGGATTAAGTGGTATGAGGAGCTGGTGAAAACAAGGACTAAACATTCTGTTAATTCTCCATATAACTAGGAGGCTGTCCTCATGATGATTATTAGCTTTGTTCTAGAATGGTTTATAGAGATAACATCTCACATTTCAACAGGTTAAAAGTGGAAAGTGTGGCCCAATCTTCCATCTAGTCAAGTGAGAGAGTAGAGTCCATCTATGCTACCTGTATTCATTATAGCATTTTATTCAATAATATTCTAATCTAAAGGGGGGGAAAAAAAAAGCCAGTGCTCAATGGTTCTTTAATATAAAGTCCCAGATGAGGCCAATGTGGTTTTGATATTGACCTCTGTTAATCACACAGCACTGTACAGCAACTGAAAAAGCTCTCAAAAGACACTTAGTACAAGGTTCAATCTCAAAAGAAACCATGAATCTTTTGCACTTTCATTGACAGACAGGTTACTGAGTACCCAAGACGTTTTTGAAAGCAGTATCTTAAAATAACTTCTTCTTAGAAGAGAACAGGTTAGAAATAAGAAACAGTGGGGGTGTGAAAGAGCACATCATGGGAATAAATTCTTAAGTGATGACTTTACATAGAATGCATCTTATAGCTTCACATTTCAAGACATTTGAGAACCAAGTGCATACCTACTGTATTCATAATTACAATTTGATTAAAGATGCGGGAGAGAGAATACAGTTTGACCGCAACAGTTTGTGATATCTTATTTTTTATAAAATTATTTATAATCACAGAAACACAAAAATATTAATATGTTTGCTCATTCATTGGCTGTGAACAAAACAGCATTTTACCATCACAGGTGAAACACTATCATTTCCCTACATTCACATATAAATCCAGCAAACTCAGGCAATAAATTGCTTATCAATATAGCAATGAAACTATGAGATATTGGATTTCTGGGAATTAACTTATGTACAATGTTAACATTTTTAGTTAAGTTTAAAACTTACTAAGTACCATGACGACTGGCAGTTATAAATAATACAGATCCTTAGAATTTTAGAAGGTAGAAATGAAGTTTAATGTTCATGGGGCACAGTGAGTAAATAGCACAAAGTGTCATGCCACATTTTACTGCAGAACCGAGTCAAGCTTTCTGAAATCAAAATCTCATTTCTCAGTCACTGCATTAACAAATACTGCAGGGAATCCTGAAGTTGATATGTTTAGCCTCCAGTGTACTAGCTAGAGCCAGCTCCTGGCTCTATATGGGACTAACAAATACTGCCCAAAGAACCACAGGATATTAGTATGCAATTACAAATTCACTAAATAGGTTCTGACTGTGAAAGCAGATCCTAAAACATCTTTTTTTTGAACATATATCAGAAGATTATATTCCTAAATACTGTGAAAGAAATGCAAATATATACATGCATAGATATATTTGCATGTTTTTGCAGGGAAACCAAGCAGTAGCTATAAAGCTTGAAGTTAGCAAATAAAACCTTGGTAAATAAAAGAATATAAATAAGAAACAGTTCACTCCACTAAAGCCTTCTTTTGGTGTACACATATATTACTTATTGAAGTTGCCAACAAGGAGAAACAAATTTATTACAACATTATAGCAAGGATTGTATTTTAAACATGTGATGCCTCTATGGAAGCTGTTCTCTTGTACATTTATTCTCAGAGATTCAGGTCTAGCTTAAAGGCAGAAGCAAAATTGGCTGTTGCCTACCCTGCTTGTGGTAAATTGCTAGAAAGAAAAGTCTGCTACAGTCTTTGAGATGCCAGAAACCACTCACCGCAGGTGGGGGGAAAAGGGAGGGGTGGCTCCCAGAAGCAGCCATTGCCTCTTTGCAGCATATAAGCAACAAATCAGATCTTACACGGGCTCTCCCTAGAGTTTTCCAACCCTTCTCTTCTGTTTCCATACCCTTTTCTGCAGGAGAATAAGTTTTTTCTGGTCTTTTCTTCATTTTAAAAGCTCCAACAAAGGAAATTAAAAGCATTAAAGACCAGTGTAGTGGAAATGGTGACTTAAGAGTTTTGGAAGTTGTCTGGGAGTTTGGAAATTCTGCCTCCCATCGTTCATATGACTGATTCAAAACAGCTATTTAAAACCTCATGTCTGTGTTCTGAAAAATGTCACCCTGCTGAAACTGATTGTAAAAACAAAATAAGCAAGTGAGAAGATACTAAAAAAGGAACATCTCAAGGGGGGATCCTACAACTCCACCAGAAAATGCCTTCACTGATGCAATGAGCATACCTGAGGCCTAGGTACTGTAACATTCTCAGGTTTTAAAATGAAAAATACAAAAGCATAATCCTGAGAAGTCAGAATTAAATGGAGTGTAATATTTCATGAACCAGAAACAGCCCTTTTTTCACCAATGATTTGAGACAGTTTACTAGTCACCTATCTGTAATTTAATTCTTTCAAATAACACTAATAAATTCTGATTTTAACAAGTAGAACAATTCTGCTGTTCTTTAAGCAATAAGCAGATAAAATGCTTACATCTACAGAACAACCTACAACAAAAAGCTGAGATAATGTATGGTAGTTATAAACTTAATTGCTTCTTTTCAAGTTGCATCAGCGTTAGTCTGTTTTACATACTCTTTGGCTATAAGACTGCTAGACTCCATGGGTGAACAGTAGACTAACAAAATCTCTTAGAAAACTGAAACATTTTTCATCTTTAAGCAATATTCACAACTTCATATTTTTCAGTAGGGGGTTCATTGTATGAACCACAACACAAAAGGCATGTGAATATTCCTAGATAAATATATTGCACACCATTTTTTACTAGGCATATTAATTTTTTTTTAAAGTCTTATCTGTAGAAGGTGTCATTTCTTGACACAAAAATGACATAGAAAGTCTCTAGCATCTCTATCACCAAGTATCCCATTTTCCAGTTGAGAGAGAAATAGAAATACAGCTTTATCTCAACACTAGCATTTTTTGGGGAAATGCCAAGAATGCTTTTTTCTTAAATTGTCACAAATACTTACTGTGCAGAAAATGCATACGCATACACACATGGTTCCCAGAACAGCTCAGCAGAGATTAAATTAACAATAGTGAGGCAATTCCTGATAAGGCAGTAAAGTGGAAAGGAAAATTCTCATTTCGTAATTTTACTTATGTTCATTTTGGTCCTTTCCCAAAACTTGAATTAAACTTAATTGAAGTAAGAAATCTGCCATTGGCTCAGTCCCTTACATTAACTTTAAGGAGTTGATTCTCAGTTATCCTATAAATACTAGCTTGCTTCCATTACTTAATTACGTGAAAATCATTTTTATTCCTATGCTGCCTTTATAACTTTGAAGAATGTGCTTTTACAAATGTTCAAAACTACTTCATTAGCTTCCTACACCATATGTCCTTCAAAAAAAGCCCCAAAACAAAAACAAAGAAAATGCAGGAGTGAAGCCTGAAAAAAAACCTTTGCAACTGTTCTGTAGTTATGTCATGAAAATGCTATGTTAGTCTGCTTTAAAAATAAACAAACAAACAACAACAAAACCCAACTTAATTCTTCACTTAAGCCTGTGGGCTTTCATGTGGCAGAAAAGCCTTTAAATGGTAGTAAAAAAAATGTATTTTCCATTTCGTTTCTTGACAAGTCATAAATGAGTTTCTTTATTGGTGCCAGGATTGTGGAATAAGGCACAAAATTGTCCCTGGTAAATTAAGAATAAGTAACAGAATTCCAAAGAAACGTCACCTGAATATATAAGAAACAAACAGAAAGACAAGTCTGTTCAATAGCAATCTCTTTGTAGAAATGACAGTTTTTTACAAATCCCTGAGAAACATTTAATAAGATCTCACAGAGGGTAAAGAGCATTACAAAATATTAGTATATTGTTAGTATCTTTGTTATGTCCAGAACACAACTCAAAGAGCTTGACAACCATTATTTTAAATTCTTAAATTGAAAATAATATCTAGAATCAACATGATTCCACAAAGGAATGATTGCTAGGGTACTGAATGTGGTATGATTCAATTCATTGTCATGATCTGCTTGTGTTACTATCCTAAAAAGAAAGAGAGTCCTTACAAGACTTAAAATGTTAGCTAGAGGAAAAGAAATCTGTTTCAAAGACAAAAGTCCACAAAAATATTCCTTTCCAGGATCCTGGAAAAGAAAAAGATTCAGCAATCAAGTTTTGAAGAACTCATGAGAAACTAGTCATAAGAACCATGAAGGCAATAAGGTACTGGGTTTCCTATGCCAATCACCCCTGTTCTTTCATGCTAAACACCATTCCTAACTTCAAAAAAGTTATGACTGTCATGACAAAAAAACCCAAAAGGATATGATTAAAAAAGGCAGTAAGCTTGAAGGAATGGTGACAGCAATAACCAAAAGCCAGTATGCCACCTGTCCTGCAGAGCCAGATCTGAATAGGAACTCAGAAGATTTATCTGGAGCCGTTTCCAACCAACTGCATCATCACATTTCCCATTAAACCTGGCACTCATTACAGCTTTTTTTTTTTTAAATATACTTTTTATTGCTAAGATTTTAATCTACTTAAGACTCCATTCATCATGCAAGGTATAGTACACATGGCAATCTAGCTGGAGAAATTTAAGATCATTTAATGTATCTCTCTATAAAAAATATAACCTACCATTCACAAAAGTTCCCATTTAGGAACATGCATCACTTAAACATATAAAGTAGTTAAAAGTGAGTCTATATGCAAGAAAACTTCTTTTAAAACTGGAAGAATACTGATTACTACCTCAATATTTATTTTCCCAGTCTTGTGTAAAAACAGTCATGTCAACAATAGCATATGCACTCAATGTGATGGACTAGCAAACATTCATATTTTGCACACTGTTTACATTACTTAATGTATTCCTAATTATTTTATTAAGTGGTGTTTTGTGTGTGTGGTGGGTGATGGAAAAGATTTCTGGATGGTGCTTCTTCTATTAAGAGACAAATAAAATGCAACAGATTGCAGATACCTGAAATGTATCACATCATATGCTTGAGAATCCTCTATTGAAAAAGCTGAACATCTTGTCCCTCTGAACCATAGATTAAAATAGTTACATAGCTGAAAACTGACACATACTTTGGTGAACTGCTGCAGCTAAGAAGAGAAAGTACAACTTCAGGAGAGACATGAAAAAAGGGAGACAGTGGCTTTCCAATGACATCTTGCAGGATCCAGATCAGCAGAGTGTTCCTCTCTGTTCTAGAAAATTCACCAGGGCTGGCTCAATGAATCAGAAGTGCTTTTTCATCAGAAGATGATTCTCAAACACTGACAGATGATTCTAGGTACTCTGACTAGCAATATGCATTAGACAAACTATTTCATTCCAGAAATTCTCTAACTAATACCTGCCATCTGATTCACTAATGAGACAGATATCTTTCCTATAAATTACATTTATAAAAGAAATTTTCTCACATTTTAATGCTATAAATAACCTGGAAAGAGTCACTGCTTCCCCTTGAAAATGCAGGAATTGTAAACAGTTTTGTGTTTACAGAAATAGTAATAAAAAGACTTAGAAGTTCACAAATTTAGAAGTTCTTATTTTAAGATATCAGCCCACTATAAGAAAGAGGATCACATATAAAAGCATTTGAGTAGCAGCCATTCAGCATCTGTATGGGATTTCACAAGCAAGCTACTGCTTGATAAAGACAAAAGAATCCATATGATGAATTTACTGTTTGTAGAAGAGCAACAAGGACCTGAAGATAAATACATGTACAAAGGATAAGTCAGCTTTACCATTCAGACTCAGCATTTTATACATAATAAATAGAAGCAGAACAATTTCTACAAGGATTATCATAATTAAATTGGTTTGCAAATGATTCAAGCACTGGCGATGTATAATTGTATTATATATTTTTGCTGTTTATTAAGTTGGAGGGATAAAAATTCAATAGTAGACAGGACTGAAATTTGTTATGTCTACATGATTACTTGTTATGCCACACAGTACTACTCAAAACAGTGGCTGAAATGTAGTAATTATTTCAAAGGAGAGAGAGTCCTCAATTTTATTTTACTTCCCTACAACAGTGGTGGGTACAGGTAACACCACATCTCTTTCTGCTCTATTCTGCATCCCATCACTGTGATCCAGCTTGCATACAACAGTGACAATCACATCACAGTTTCCTAAATTCTGAATTTTTACTCTATAAAGGAGAAAAGGAATAAGCTATTGTAAACAGTGCTAAAACTTCTCCCATTATAAGTGGAAAATGCCTAGCTGCACTAAATGAGATAACTTTGAACCTGCTGAGGTCCATTGCTCAGTTTGGAATGGCATTCCTTAATCCTACTTTGTTAGTTTTGATGTTGCTATCATTGGCTAGTTTTTGAAAAACATGTCTTGATGCATTTAATTTCTTAGCCAAACTCTGTTTGCTACTTCATTGTCCGAGCACCAACCAGCTATCTTCTAATCCTAGTGAGGAAGAAACTTTCACTGCTTGAGTAGAAAGTAGTAAACCTATGGCTCTATTGCTTACCTTCAAGATGTGATCTAAATGTCTGCCTGAGACCCAAGCTCAGAAAGCAGTGTTTCTGGCCTAACAAACTACAAGTGTTAATTGGTGCTGAACAGTATTGTTCATTAATAGCTGCAATTTATGATTTGACACTAATAGGAAAAGGTCATTTCCACAGCAGGAAGAGCTTCCTGTTTACCTGTGATGTACAACCAAGGTGTAGGTATGAAATATAAAAACACAACAAAAACAAAAATCCAACAAAAAACGAAAAAAACCTCTCAAAATAACTTTTCCCTGGAAATAAGGAATATTCCCTTCCACCATAACAGGTTTTTCACTACCCTTTCAAAACTAGGATTTCAAATATTCATGCATAAGGAGAAGACTGAAAATCACTCTGGTCTCAGATGTGGTAGATTAGATTTGGGATTCCAAGCCCCTAATTCAAATATTTGTCCTAAAATGAATGACACGCATAACAGAAATAACAGAAGAAACTACTGTAATCCTGGGACTCTTCCTTTCTTACAAAAGTATTATAACCATTAAGTCAGAATTTGTCTCCTTTTGATTCTTTACCCAGGTCCCTGAAGTTGGCATGCACAGCTGCATAGCACCTTTTTTTCCTCAGAAATTATAGAGTTTGCTATCATCAAAATAATTGGATGAGGCGTTTGGGAAATGTGGGTTCAAATCCTTCAAGTCGAGAAGACTTACAAAATAATGCTTCCATTCCCTGAGCTTGTGCTGTAACTCCATAACAGACATAGACTTTGTGTGCTTTCAGAGGAGTAGTTTGTACTGAGTAAAATGCTATTGTGTAAAATAAATGCAGCAAATGTTTATGGGTAGCTCATTCAAAATTATTCAATTTCTACCCTGTTGTACAGAGTAGGATGATTCTCATCATATTCACTAAACATAAAAGTAGAGCATTCCATAAAACTTTACCAGATCCTATTGTGAAAGCCCCCAGGAAGTTTTAAAAGCTCACTAAAAATGCATCTAGTTTCCACAGAATTCAAAACTGAGTATAAATGTCTTTGTGAATATGTGTTATTGACTGACTACTATTATACCAATAAATTATATATACAAAATCTATACTTAGTTAACACTACTGAGGTTTTACAGCTGTGAAAAATAGGTATCTGAAAGGTCATAAAAATAGATAAAACTGTAGAGAAACAAGTGTAAATTATCAAATTAAGCAAATGTAATCATCCAAATACTAAAAGAATGAAAACAAGCTGCCTGGGTATTGCTTCTGTAGAAAAGGATCTATCAATTATAGTATCTGATACCAGTCATACCACATTTGCTAAAAAAGTTAATTGCCATCCTGGGATGTGCACAAAGAACAGTTATTGTATAATCTTTACCTTTAAAGATATAAGGATCTTAAAAAAAAAAAGTATTTACATATATTGCCTCAGTACAGATGACCTTCACACTGGGCAGTGAAACAGTTTTATTCCATGCTTTTAATTCTATGAAACTTCCCCTGAAAATAAGTGAGATGTCTAATGAAGTGAACACGCTCTGGAACATACTTCTTCAAAACAAATGAATGGGAAATAAAAGGGTTAAGAGAGAGAGCAGAGGTGTACCTCATAGATAATTATCAGTTAATCAGTACCAGCAGTAACCACTGATTAGAATATATCATTTAGAAACAAATGATGGTTTTCTAAGGTCTCATTCAACAGCTATCTCAGACAATGTGGGTTGACATTCTAACTAATATAAAGCTACAGTTTCAGTGGCAAAGCAGGTATTCCAGCTAGTCTTAAGGAAATCCTCATTTCCTCCTTCTCAGTTTTATGATATGCTCACACAAAGACTAGAGGGATATATACGATACTAAACGGGGAAGGAATATCAAAATAATCTTTAAATAATTTACTAAGCTTCATTTCTTCTTTACCAAGATTAAGTAAATTGTGCAGAAGTATCTTCTGCTTCAACTGAGCAGACTTTACCCATGTCTCAGAGCACCATGAGAGTGGCATCTCAGCATGGACCATGACTGCCAGGCCCTCCATGGCAAGGAACCACCAGGGCAGGGCTTGGCAGCCCAAGCCTGTCCCACCCCACAGCCAGAAGCCAGGCAGCCAGAGGTGCACTGGGCCTGCCCCAGCCTCCAGCACTCGCCACCTCCCTGATTCAGGGCCAGGCCATCAGCCTGCGGGTGGGCCCAGCTCAGCAGGGTCCATGGTCTGGCAGGGCTGCAGTGCAGCAAGGGCTGTAGTTCAGGCCACACTGGGCCTGTAATGAAACCTCACCTGGAAGCATCTCCCACAGGCTTCGTGGATTGCTCTGGCCTGCCCTTGCAGTGTCTGAGAGCCTGTACCCACAGTTACCAACAGCAAGAGGCCATCCCTGGCTTTGTTCTGGGGCCAGCAGTTAAGGGTGTGGGGGCTGCACTCGGGGCTAGAGCCTGGGAACAGAAGCCCCAGTCAATTGCTCTATAAATCCAGACATGTCACTGTGCAGGCCTGCATACAGGGGAGCTGCATCTCAGTCACACCTCTTATTTAAGGCTTTTTAGAACAACACCAAAATGTTACGGAAGTTTATAATCCACTACTCTATTGTATAAGAGTTAATATTTCCAAACCACATGAAAATACCACATGGGATAAACATCAAAAAAGGTATATGGATATATGCACTGAGCAAAATCCATTTCCAAATTTCAGTTTGATTTAATGAATTGATAGGGTGCTTATTTCTAAGACTGTTTTCATGTGTGACAAGACCCTTTGTATGACTCCTGTCTCATCTTATGGAGCATGACAGAGGACAGAGTAAAAAGGGTCTTGTCAAAGCCTAGCCTGGCAGCAGCATAAGCATATTCTTTTACACTGAAGAGAGGAAGTGCTATTCAGCAGCTCAGAGAATAAAAGCAGGAACTACCTTCCAGAGAAAACATATTTCTCCAAATTTTGTCTTCAAGTTTTCTCCAAAGGACAACACTTTCCCAAAGCAGAATTAAAAACTGCTCTTTTGAAGAAAAAGACATTCTCTCCCCCCAAAAAAAACCCTACAGAACTTGTAAAGGCTGAGAGAAATGACTCTACATTAAGTAGGGATGAAAATGGTAAAATCACAGGAGTCACAGGTGTAGGCTTGAGGCACTGCTGCAGACATTGCATAGTTAAGCAGGAGTCTTCAAAAAGTGTCTTGCTCCATTCCCCCCTGCCTCAGATTCCCCTCATCATGTATATGCATCATGTGCTGGATAGGAATTTCTAAACACCTGAAAATACTTTCTTTGACAGCATTCTGGTGTATCCCTGAAGACATGACAAGTCTCCACCAGATGCGACAGGGATAAATGTGGTGGTGTGGCAGGTAATTAAGCTCTGTAGAGAGGTCTAAAGAGAGGGTGGAAGGCAAGGAAGTCAGGTTTCAAGATCACACTTCAAATGAAGTGGCTAATTAGCACTGCGTGTGACAGAAGGCCTGGCAGAAGCCAATGCAAGATGCCACTCAGAGTCATAAAATTTGAAGCACAGAGACTTAATATGATTAAACTCTACAGCAGTTTGACAGATGTCCACCAAAAGAAACTTCACTTAAATTGTTACAGGTAGATTAGAAGATTGATTTGTTAGGAGTAAAACAAGTCAGATCCAACATCAAGATTATAGTGTAGGCACATCCCTATACTTACTTTATTAGACACTGTCTTTCAAGCATGTTGTTGAAGGCACCCAATACTCCTATTGATTTTTTTTTTCCGCAATAATTCTACAGTTGAAAAATACCTACTTATCAATTCTACTTCCATTTTTGCTCCTCACACTCAGTGACAACGTTCAGCATATGTTTCACTATACTGTGAGCATGTTATACACTTCTGCTGTGAACAAGGAATTTTCAATGAAGGGTTGTATGATGTGGGAAGTAAAGAGGAGATGGAAGTAGATAACATAGCTACAGCCATCAGCACTTAGGTCTGCATAGACGTCAGTTAGCGCCTGGCTTAACTCACCTACAAAGTTCACCACACCATCCTTTTATCATGCTGACTAACTTACTGCATTGTCTGAGTATAGCTTTGCATCAGCAAACCAAATAAGGTTAATGTGAAATGTGTTTATTAGTTATGGATTAATATCCTGTGATATCAGGCAGCAATGAGCTATTAATATAGTTCACAAACATGAAGTTAGCTTCAGACAAGACAGTCACTCCAGAACCAAATTACATATTCAGCTTCCTGGGAGGCCCTAACCACCTACACAAAAAAAAAAAAAAAAAAAAAAAAAAAAAAAAAAAAAAAAAAAAAAAAAAAAGAAGTACTTTTCCATAGATGTGGCTTAACGAAAATTTATAGTGGTGCAAATCTTCTCAAAGTAGATTATTTAACTTTTATATTTTGATCAGATATATAATTTGAGTAAGACATTGAACAGTTAATTGCTATGATTATAAACATGTATTTAGATAGGGAAAAAAACTGTGATGTATCTGAAGTCATTACTGTTGTAAGAAGCATTGTAAGAGTATCACATACTCTCTTACAATGCCAATAAACTACAAAAACACTGCTGGAATAATTTAATGAAATAATTACTGGAATAATTACTACTGAAGTAGTAAATATATGTATTAGAATCAAAATATACTAACTTTTTGTTGTGTTAGTTTTAACTTATTTGGAACATTTTGTGCATCTCTTCCTCTATACTCCACACATTAAATGAAAGCTTTGCATATGTTAAATATACTGAGATTATGCAGTTTGTATGCTAAGAACATTCCATTAAATATGACAGTTAAAAATTACCTAAAATTTGGGTTTAATCATTTATCCTGAGAGTTTTCTGCCACTGTAGTGGCAGAAAAAGTGGCAGAAAGTCTGTCATCAGTAAAAGTTAGTTCTGATTTTTTTGCCAACAACAGTTAAAAATCACATCAAGACTCTGGATTATTACTCACACCTATTTACCAATAACTTTGTCCCTCCCCTGTGAAAATATCACTATGACAGCCAAGAAAGTCCTTCCTCTGGCCATTGCTAGTTAAAAAATACTTAGTTTCCAATGTTCTCAAAAAGGCTAATTCTCCTTTCTTTGTGAATATGTCTAATTGTCATTGGGAATGTTGTAAATAAAATGTATAACTTGCCTCAAATTGTAGTCTCTGCTCATCCCAGATAGTTTAAAGTTTGGACTGGAGAAGAACAGACTGTGACTCTCATTTAAATTCATTAATACTGTTATGAAATCATTTAGCTGTTTTATGTATTGCAGCAGCTGCTAGTGCAGCTTAAAATAAAATAGTAAGGGACCACTCTGTTTTCAACAGAACAGTCTTCATGGTCTTGAATTTGTAAAGACATCATGCTATCTCTTGATGACTATTCCCTGGATGACTATCTCCTTAACAACAGATGATACTTGTGAAATATTGTCTGAAACAAAAGTACTTCAGTTTGTAATGCTACTCTCAGCACAGCTTTATTACCAAAACAGGCAAGAAAAAGAGCCAAATTACTTCAAGTTACCACCCTCTCAGCAGTGCCACCAAAAGATCTGGGACTGTAACTCAGAAGATTGTACCTGAAATTAACCACAATACTTCTTAGACTACAAGAGACCAGTTTTAGAATAAACAGATCTCTCCTTGTTTTACCCCCTTTTCAAGGCAAATTGTTTCCATTAAGATGAGAACTTCTGATTTGTTCCTATAATCTGCATGCTCGTCAAAGTCTATGAAGACAATAATCTGTATAAACTCCATCAGAAAACAGTTACCCATTTTGGGTGAGAACATAGACATAAAATCTCAAGGCCTTCTTCACAATTCATCTTCTTGTCATGGTCATCTTTTGGAATTAATATGTTCTCAATTGCATCTGTTTTCTGGGTTTCTTACCTTTCATTTAAATCAGGAATCTGAGAAGGAAAGAAAGCTTTTAAAATATTGATGGTACACACTGATATTTTTTTCTGAAAATACAGACATTTACTTCAATCATTATAGGTCATATGTATCCAAAGGTGGACTATCAAGCCAATAGCTCATAATTCTGCTGCTGAATAATGCTCCCAATAAATATAACTATATCCATAAAGTTTATTCTTTAATATTTTTTTTTCCCCATATATAAGGGTTGTACACCTTTTCTTTATTATAAATAGTACTTGTATCCAGAATACAATGGGTATTGCAAAGAATATGGAAATACTCTCTGGTAGCCAAAACAAAAATGATAAATTAAAAAGAAGGGGGGAACAAAACCCCTGAACTACAACAGTATTTGCTGGCTTCATGCTTATTCAAAGGTTGGGAAAAAAAAGCAAAGCTTATTTGAATATATATTCCAAATGACTGCCCTTGTGAGGGACTGAAAAGATTTAATGAGATTTAATAATTAGCCTTCACAGAGGATGTACACTATGCCAGAATATTTTTACTCTTCTCATGAACTGTCTTGTGCCTTTATATTTTTATACTTCAGGCAAGAAGTCAATGTACAGACTTCTCTAAGAACCCACTTAGAGGCCCCATTTTCATAGAAATATACATTTGCCAAACAGCATCACTTACTCAAGCAAAAAACAGTGAGTCATTTAAGAGCCTAAATTAGAAAAGATCAGAGTAATAAAACCTTTACAAGCTGTCAGATGGTTCCATGTTTGGCATATAACTTCTATGAGAGTAAACTTGGAAAATCCTGAATAATTTGTTTATAATGCCGTTTCAAACAATACCTAACCTTTCAACCAAATCAATTATTTATGAAGGAGTGAATGCTTTGTTTACAATTACATCTATATTTTTAGTGCTGTAGTAAACATGACTCTAGTGTTTAATACCAGCCTAATAAATTCTGAGTGCTACAGCAGAGTGGACATGGGAGAGAATAAATTCTCCCAAGCTTTAATTAAACACTAATGTGTTTTAAGATTGTAAAAGTGTTTTGATAAATTAATGATTATAAAATGAAGAATTCAATTACCCATTCTTGCTTAGATTTTAGAAAAGCAGTTAAGTGTGTGTGGAAGGAAATTAAGTAACAAAAGGATGTCATCTGTCAGACCTAAGGGGAGGGACATGCTGAGCCTTGCAGGGAATCTCCATTATAGTGCATCATTCTCTGCAAGCTGTTCTACAGCATCTGCAAAAATGCACTCTGAACTTTTTATCTTTTATGCCTAGCATAGTTCTGAGGTCATGTTCTCTTGTACAAATGGAAGAGGATTTTTTAGATTCATGTTAAATTGTCAACGTCTGACCCAACTTAAGGAAATAAGTTCTAAATGTAGAACAATACCAATAAAAAAGCAAGTTTGTTTTCAAACTTTATTCCCTGTTCCTGCTTGTTCAAATAAAAAAGAATAATTGGTGAATTCAGTTTCATGTTCAGGATCACAGGAAGATTTAGTTTTAATTTTTGCTTAAATTTCACGAGCACCCATCAACTGTTCATTTTAGCATTGTTTCGCTGAATGTGCTATTAAGTTGTTTTTTCCTGTGCTTTAACATTTATTGGATATCTTTGCAATTATGAAATACATATATTTTGGCCTTTTTTAGATATAAAATATTTACTATATAGGTGTAAATAGGAAAATACTTGAGCTAAGTGCTAGCAACTCTACTTTGTTGACAGTGATAAAAGACATAATCAATAGTAGAAACTAGAGTGTACAGAAAAAATCTGTAGTTAGGGTTGTCTTGATGCAACACAAAAGCTGTGTCCTTTTAACCTTCTCAACCATTACAAAGGTCAGATCGTGGATTGGAAAAGTATGTATTTGTCAACTCACAGCAACTGTCTTAATGGGAATTAGGAGTGACCACCATAGTATGTCTTATTACTAAATAGTCCCTGCTAAATTGAAATAATTTTATGCCATTTTTACAACCAAAACCACATTTTGTATTTCTTCTTGTACATAGCAATAAAAACAATACAAAAATTACCACAGTAATCTTTCAGAAAATCACCAATGACCCACTTTATAAAAGAATGTTACATTGTCTTGAAATGATTGCTGGGCTTACAAGTTTGAATAAATGTGATTATTTTTATAACATTTTCATTTAAATTGCTAAGCCCACTGAATAGCCAGAAAACATTAAAAGGTTTTCTATTTTAATAGCATTATTTATCTTCACGCTGTGAACTGCACTTGGCAGCAGATTTCTAACATTTAAAAGATGCACAACTTCTCATAAAAGCAGAGAATAACCTTCTAACATAGGAAATGTCTCTTTTATAACAGCAGCTGTATACACTTTCAAGGGCTGTAACAGAAGGATGACACTGGAGAAATCTAATAACAGGAACAAAGGAGACCAGTTTGAATCTCAACATTCCACAGACTTTCTCAAAATGCTTCTTTGCACATGAGTGTAAAAAAAAAACCTAAATAAATAAATAGAAATTGCAAAGCAGGAAATACTAGTCTTTTTAAGGTATAATCTCTATGGAAGCACTAGCAATA
Organism: Ceyx melanurus; assembly: GCA_024611195.1. Classification (NCBI taxonomy): domain Eukaryota; kingdom Metazoa; phylum Chordata; class Aves; order Coraciiformes; family Alcedinidae; genus Ceyx; species Ceyx melanurus. Next base: position 22,617 of record JANHGL010019700.1, read on the forward strand.
GCTGTTCATTTCAACCAATAGTTTCTAGACCAATCTGATTTTGTTAATTCCTTTTTCCAAAGAAGACCATGTTGTCCTTAATTCCTGGAACAGAATAAAAATAGTAAAAAACACACCTTGTGTATGCCAAGCTAGCTGTGAGGGAGCCGAGTCAGACAATGGTCTGATAGAGAAGTTTTTATGTTCCACTAACACCTTCTTTTTGGTGACCTGTGGATAATATGTTCATCTGGGATAGGTACCATTCTCAATATACTCCTTCACAAAAGCCATGCAGCACATTTCTTGAGTGCACTGCCTTTTAATTCATTTACATGGCAATTTGGCCAGGAAGATTTGCTTTCTTCTCCCTCTGTGTATTGTCCCAAGGAGATAAAAAAAAATAATAAAAAAAGTTGAGACAGAAGACCTCTCTGCCCTCCTTTAAAAAAATGAAACTTTTGGATGAAGGTTGAATATTTTTGAAGGTCAATACAGCATACCATTCTCCAATAACATTAGTTCTTAGCCGAGAGGAATAAAATGTACATGTTTCTGTTGTATTTTTGCAAATTAAGAGTTTTTTCCCTGCTTCTGGATTAGAATTTGTCTTCCTGACTTCTGGCTATCTCACTTAGTTTTTTATTTAACACACAATGGTTCCTGTCCTCCTCAACCCTTTAAATTCCCAGACTGATATCCCTAGTAGTGTGTGTTCCATGTATTAGTGCAAAGTAATCATGGTGCATCATGGACTAGTGATGAAATGAAGTGGACAAAAAGTAAAATCCTGTCAAAAGGGACATATTTGTCAAAGATGCCGGTGGCTTGGAAATAATATTTCACTATCTGGTATACAGGTAATAAAAGCTGTATCAGGAAACACAGAATCAAGTATTTAAGCTACTTCAGCCCTTTGCCCAGAGCCATGTACTACATGTTACATGTTTACATGTTAACATATTATACATGCAGGAATCTAGTGTGCATAATATAATGTTGTCTTCCTCCAAATTCTCACCTAATAGGTCAATATTCTGAGATTTATATTTTTATACTCATTTTTTTTCTGAGTAGATACCAAAAAAATTACATTTTCAGAATTCTTTCTTGTCTATCCACTCCCCCTTCAAGCACTGAGAGGTGATGTAAGGTATGACACAGCACCAGGTTTAGAAGTTTAGACCCGAATATACTTTATAACATACTTTATAATAAATAAATGAATGCTAGTAAATGAGAACTAAAGTATATAAACAGTGTGCTTCAGTTGTCCTTATGCAGTAATTCTTTTCTATGCTAAAGTATTTTTTTTACTATTAGAATAAATTAATGAAGTACAAAAATAGCTAGAAACTTTTCATGTATATGTTAAAAAAAAGTTTAAAACAACAAAAAGCAATTTCTGAATTATAGATCATAGTACATTGCAACTTAATACAAATGGGCTTTGACACATTAAGAAAACAGTTTTGTGGATAGGAGAGTAGGAAAGGGGAGGAAGAGGATAATAGTGTTGCATGTGAAACTGAAGGGTTCATTTTTTACCATATCAATTATTTGTAAAATGCAATTTTGCCTTAGGAATGCTATTCTTGATGTCTATCAGCATAAGGACAGCACAAAGCCTCAGTGTTTAACATCTACACACGTATATGCACACAGACACCCACACAAAGAAAAGCTAATTTAAAGGTATCAATAGTTCCACAATGAAAATGGACTATTAAGGATATGTATCAATAACTGATAAACAAAATGATGCTGTGGAAAAAGTTTTGTGCTTGCCTGAATAATGCAAATCAAGGATCACAGTGATTAAAACTTCCTTTTTTTTTTTTTTCCCCAAAATTTTTCCCATAGGAGGGAAATGGAATAGGGGAACAGGATATTATCAGTTTAGGACAGTCTTGACATATACAGCAGCAATTATATAGCCTGATAAATAGACACATGAGATGAGATAAAGAGCAGAAAACACACTGCAGGCAGTGATATTAAAAATCCACATCAGAAAGTATACACCTAGTCAGTCAACATGTACTAGCTAACAAATATTTAGGTCATAGTGTTACTGGCATAACTGTGCATTATTTTGCTGAATTGCTTGTAGCTGCAGAAATTTCTGTGAGCTAGAGTTTGAGCTGAGGTACATGCTCCTTTTACAGCGGAGTAATACACATTTGACTCCAACAGCCCTGTATAGAAAACAGATGCTCTATAAACTGACTTTACAGAATATAAATAGATAGTAAAACAATTAAATCAATTTACATAATATTTTGTCAAATGTTTTTTGGATCATTCCTTTGGAATTGACAAAATCTGGAATGTTGTTTTGATACCTCAAGATAACTTCCATGCATCATAAGACATCCTTGCAAGGTAAGGGAGCAGCACTTCCAGCAGCAGTATGTCTCTGTCTAATACCGAGATCCCATATGGTCCTTACTAACTCCTGCCAAAAATACCAGTGTACTGTGGAGAGAAATTCAGCATGGAGAATTGGAGTTCCCAAAAGACAATGCTTATTACAGTAATACACTGAGGGGAAATGTTTTGTATGTTTGGCTTGTAAAACTGGATATATGCTGGAAACCATTCCTTAATTCAGTGTGCTAAAATAACAAAGAAGACACCCCCATGCCCAGCATCACTCCCTCCCTCTCTCAAACACACACATGCTCAACACTCATAAGCATAACTGTGTTCCAAAGACTTCTTGACTTAATAATTTTCTAAGAATCATTTAATTACATTCAGTAGAAGATGATGATATGGATATGTAGTTAAGCAATGGAAAGGAAGAAAATAAAAAAGGAAACTCCATTTCTTCTTCACTTGGCAGCTTTGTCTAAAGTAAGGATGCATTTCAAGCACATCAAACAGATTATATAACTAGCTATTAGACACTGTTGACATGCAAAATCAATTTACAGAATCATAGACTGTTAGGGGTTGGAAGGAACCTCTGGAGACCACAGAGTCCAACCCCCTGCCAAAGAAGGATCACCTAGGGCATGCCACACAAGAATGCATCCAAGCAAGTTTTTAAAAGCTGCATAGAAGGAGACTCCACACCCTCTCTGGGCAGCTTGTCCCAGTGCTCTGTCATCCTCACAGGAAGTTTCTCCTCATGTTGAGGTGGAACCTTCTATGCTCAAGTTTACAGCTGTTATTCTTTGTCCTATTACTAAGCTCTATAGAAAAAAAAGTTGGCTCCTTCCATTTGACACCAACCCCTGAGATATTTGTAGTCATTAATACAATCCCTCTTTTTCAAAAATAAATTACTTTAATATAGGATCACTGCATCAGTCATGATTTTTACTCTATGACATGATTCCTACAAAGCAATACTTTACTATAATCTGTTCAGGCATTTGCTTTGCTCCTTTCTACCCTGCATCAAAAACTGCTGTTAGGCTTCATGTGCTTAATTTTAAACTTATTCCTGAATTAAGAGCCACATGAGAGGCATTTAATTCACAAAAACTGAAGTAAAATCTCAGAAATCTTAATTTTCAGAGAAAATTTCAAAATTTAAAATCACAATTCAAATTCTGTGGTTGTTTTATAATGTATTATATTGGAAATAAGACAATTTTTCAGATCACTCATTTCAGGCTCATTTTTTGTGATTTAATGGAATTTAACTGAATCAAACATACTTAGATGATATATGCTTTAAGGAACATGGGAAAGATTAGCTTTGTCAATTTAGAAAGAGAGAAATGCATTAAATGATTCAAACTAGGAGACAGTTTAACAATGCTGAATATAATTAACAATTTAACTAAGCTTCTTTGAAAACTGACTGGAGAATGTTGCAGGGTGGAAGGACTAGTAAGTATTAGTCTGTCATGAAATTACCAGAGCTCACTGATATTCATGTTAACTGTATATCTGGCTAAATAGTTCTCTATTTCTATATTTACATAAAAGAATGCTTTCTTCATATCTCCAAGAATGTTTACCTTCAGAGAATGGTACAGTCATGAAAATAATGCCAGATTAGTCTATCCCTGATAATCTTTCAGAATCATTTATTATAATCTTTCTGATTATGTTTATCACTGATCATCTTTCAGAATTTAGCAAATTAATTTCTCTGTTTTCAGTGACAGGCAAGTATTAATTTGGGGGTTTGTTTTGGTTTATTGGTTTTTTGTTTTGTTATCACACAAAATAAAACAGCTTATTGTTATTTTGTAAACACTTTTGTAAGTTCCATCCCACCCCAAAAGGAGGATGAATCAGATAGGTATCTTCCCTGAACTGTCATCTCTCCAGCTCTCATACAGAGATCAAAATAAGTAATATTTCCTGTACATGTATTACCAGGGAAATAGTTCTGCATTACAGCATTACACTTCAAATGTAGAACTCTACATTATTTTTTATTACATTTCCTCTCTAGAACCCCCCACAGAAGTTAAAGGGTTTCTTGTTTCCAAGCAGTTCAGTCAGGCACTGCAAAGATGTACATATAAGCAAACAAATACATAAACATCCAGTAGAAAAAATTCAACCCACTGTTCCAAGTAACAGTTAGCAGTTAGGTGACTAAGCAATTTACCACTGATTGAAGCATCAGAAATATTTTTATGACTTCTTGCAAACAATATGGATCTAATTGTCTCACTATTTTCTCTACTTATAAAAAAAAACCCAAACATTTTCCCACCTGATACATTCTACCGTGTATGTTATAGCTCTGATGCTTTCAGCTATGCACCGAGTAATATTTAATTACTTTATCTGTTGACCTTTACTTCTCTGAAACACTCTACTGAGGCACATTTGCTTTCAAATATTCTGACTTATTCTTGATTTGAATTACACATTAAAGAGGTTTCTCTAAATATTTCTATCCAGGGAGCACTTTTGTTTTCTAGAAGTCCATAAAGAATATATTATAAAGATTCTATATACTCAATTTCATAAATACTTTTTAAAAAAATATAATTAAAATACAACCACAGGTTGTGTAAAATGCATATTAAGCATTTATTATAATCTTGTTATATAGAGATGTAGGAGATACTCAACCATTTATCTAATCATTTAAAACTGACTCATTAGGTTACATTAAAAATATTCCTTGCTTTATCAGTACATAAAGCAGGCAGGTTAACGTGTTGATTTCACACTCAACTGTATTAGCTTTCAAATGTAATAAACATGAGCAAAAGTATAGATAGCACATTCATATTACTTTGGGAAAAAAAAAAATAATGACTTTACTTTGGTGCTATTTAGGATCACAGTATCAAAGAGTATCATGGGTTGAAAGGGACCTTGGAGATCGAGTTCAACCCCCCTGCCAGGCAGGATCATAATCTAAGTATAATCTAAGTATAATCTAACACATGTCACAGAGGAATGCATCCAGGCGAGTCTTGAAAATCTCCAGAGAAGGAGACTCCCCTCTTAGTCTTCTCCAGACTAAAGAGCTCCAGGTCTCTCAGCCTCTACTCATAAGGCATGTGTTCCAGTCCCTTAATCATCCTTGTAGCCCTCCACTGGACAATCTTGAGCAAATCCCTGTCTCTCTTGAACTGCCCAGAACTGGACATAATACTCCAGGTGAGGTCTCACCAGTGCAGAGTAGAGGGGGAGGAGAACCTCACTCGATCTGCTGGACACTCTCCTCTTGATCCACTCCAGGATACCATTGGCCTTCCTGGCCACAAGGGCACATTGCTGCTCCATGGAGAACTCGTTGTCCACCAGGACTCCCAAGTCCTTTTCCACAAGGCTGCTTTCCAGCAGATCACCTCCCAATCTGTACTGGTGTAATTTGTTATTCTTACCCAGATGCAGGACTCTACACTTATCCTTGTTGAACCTCATTAGGTTCTGACCTGCCCAGTTCTACAACCTGTCTTGCTGGATGGCTGCACAGTTTTCAGGCTTATCTGCCAATCCTCCCAGTTTCGTGTCATCAGCAAACTTGCTGAGCAGACACTCAGTCCTGTCATCAATGTCATTGATAAAGACGTTGAACAGGACCGGACCCAGCACTGATCCCTGGGAGACTCCACTGGTTACAGCTCTCCAGCTGAACTTAGCACCATTGATCACCACTCTCTGGACTCTACTGTCCAACCAGTTACTAATCCATCTTACTATCTTCTCTTCTATCCCATACTTCCTGAGCTTCTCCACAAGGATGTTATGGGAGACTGTGTCAAAAGCCTTGCTCAGGTCAAGATAGACTACATCCACTGGTCTTCTTGTATCTACCCATCCAGTTACAATATCATAGAAGGCTATTAGATTAGTCAAGCATGACCTCCCCTTGGTAAATCCATGCTGACTCCTCCTGATAACCCTCTTCTCTTGCATGTGCCTAGAGATGACCTCATGAATAAGCCTCTGTCCGATCACTGAATATTTCTATAAACGATTCAATCATATAGGAACAAATGTTGAATTCAAGTCCAGTGAGACATGAGCTTTGCACCAGGTGGCACTTTGCTTTCTGTTCTCATAAATACTCCTCTTACTGGCATGCCCAAACTTCTATTCCATAAGCAGAAAACAGATTTTACATAAGGCTATGTAGTTTATAAGCAATGGTATCTAGAATCATAAATGAGATAGCATCACACTTCCCAAAATGAAATACATTCAAATAAAATTTGAATTGACATTCAAAAGCTTGCCTTTTGGGTTTGTATGCAGGACTAGGTAATATTAAATCCTTCTGGTGTCACAACATAAAGGTGTACTTACCTCATTTTTTGTAGACCTTTCAAAGGTTTAAAATTATAAAATGGGAATGAAGTAGAGTGTTTGGCATTTCACACTTCTTAAAACTCCCCACAATGATATATACTGTAGACATTTCTTGTCCTTGCATTCACTGTGAGTTCATTTTATATTCTGTATTTTACAATGTAACTTCAGGACAGAGAGACAGAATCCTTTTCATTTATAAAAGGTATGGGGAAATAACAATATTAACATACAACTGATCGTATTACAAAATATATTATCAGACTGAATCTGAATATATTAACCCAAACTACTACTATCATTGCACTATCCAGGTTGTTGTCCATGCTTCAAGTCATCCAGAGATAACAAATCCACATGAGAGTTACATCATCTGCAGCTGCTTATTCCAGAAACTAATTATTTTAAAATATATAATAATCTCACCTCTTTAAATTCAGAATTTTCAACATATATATAAAAAAGAATGAATTATTGGCTTTTATGAATTCAGATATAGTGCAAGAAGTACCAAACTATTCCAGATGTTAATCTTGATAGAAAGGGGTGCTTGGTGTTTTTAATTAATTCTTTCAAGAATACCTTTGTTTCAATACCTTTGAGTATCCTTGGTCAATTGATTTGAAAGTTAAATGCAGAAATTAACACACAGTGGTTTCACTTCAGAAAACACAAATTCAGCTTTCAATTTAGGTCACTTTGCTTCCTTCCTGTGTACTTACTTCCAGAAGACTGGAACATAATGTGACTCAGCTTGACTCTTCTCGTCAACAAGAGGTTCAATGTTAAAGACATTTGCAGGTCAGGGCTGATGTATACTAGTGGAGCATTGCAGGAATTAGTGTTCCTATCTGTTTGCACTCATAGCTACTAGTGCTTTGCTTTCAATCAAAAAAAAGTTAATTTCTTTTCCTATTTATAATATTGTTCCAAGAATTAACTTCATTGTGACATTTCTATTTGCTTAATGGCCCTTTTGTGACCCAATTCCAAATATTCCTGTAATAATTAACCCTTAACCCATGCTCCCGATTAGCATGTAAAACACTTTCTGCAGCTTACAGCTTCAACACTTTACCAGTCAACTATATTATTTCTGCTGTTAAATGGCTTTTTAGCCTAGAAGTGGGTCAATTGAAACTACCAACCTAAACTGGTTACACGGAAATATATGTGCACAAATGCAGGTGCATTTGTGTGTATCATTTGTAGATAAAAGGTTTGGATAGTTAAACTGCTTTTCATATCACTATGAGCTTGCTCTTCTGTGACACAGATATAAGTAAATATCGAGCGTGTCACTTTTTACAGCCTTCTCTTTTTAACTTTTTCTGACATGTGCCTAAAGGAGTGATCAAGATACAAGTGTCCCTTTGAGGAGAAAAGTAGTAAAATGACGAAAGAGAAGACAGAAAAGAGACATCAGACGACACATCAAATAGAAGCTGAAAAGCCACACAGACTCCAGCTGCATGAAGCAACATCAGAACTGGTCGCCCTACACTGAAAAGAAGAAAGCTTCAACAGAATAGTGACAGCATGAAGTAACAAAACGGTTTACACAGTAATGATTTTATTATTTCCTTTCAACTTCACTTGGTTAACAGGAGAGAGCACTCTCCAGCTTTTCAAAACTGAGCAGTCTGCAACTTCATGAAGATTGTGGATATGTCCATATAACCAGTGCTGCCAGAGAACACTTCAATAATTACAGTATAAAAGCAATGTCACACAGAATAAATAGTTTCAATGGAAAGAGATGTTAGTCAAATTCTAAAACATCTACACTAAATTCCAACTAACCAAAAGAAAAAAAAAAACAAAACTACACCAAAAAAACCAAAACCCAACAAATCTAAATGAGAGAAAATGAAGAAAAACAGCAAGAGGAAAAATAGCATGGACTATTAGTGAATATTGTTACATCATTTAGGTACTTGTCCATTAAAATTCTAGTCCAGTGGAATTCATTATCTCTTCTGCTCATCAGGCAGGTATGGCTTTACTTCACTTATTTAAGGTTCATTATATATTTTCTTCTATGTTCAATCAATTTCTTCTAGCATAGTGACCAAGAGGTGAGAAAAGCACAGGGAGAAGTTTCTTTACAATCCCTTTGATAGAAACAGTAGCCTTAAATCAGGCTGGCATTCAAGTAAGTGGGAAAAATAAAAATAAAAAAAAAATAACCCTAACCCCCGAGCTATGAACATAAATTAAAGATGAGCTAGGAAGGAAAAGATTTTTTAAAAATATTATTTCCCTTTCTTTCTTTCTTCTTTCTTTCTTTCTTTCTTTCTTTCTTTCTTTCTTTCTTTCTTTCTTTCTTTCTTTCTTTCTTTC
>JANHGL010019700.1:35500-48138 GCA_024611195.1 Ceyx melanurus
TATATTCATCAATGACCTGGACGAGGGGGTAGAGAGCACCCTCAGCAAGTTTGCTGATGACACCAAACTGGGAGGAGGGGCTGACACAACAGAAGGCTGTGTTATGTTCCTGTGTGGCCTGCCCATCCTTCTCTGGCAAGGGGCTGGACTCAATGATCTCCAGAGGTCCCTTCCAGACTCTAGCATTTTATGATTCTATGTGTCCTTAGTTAATATTTTCCCATCAGGAAGGGGTACCATATTACATATTCTGAATCCTTGCTGAATCTTTAAATCACGGTTTTCTCTCAAAGTAAATCAGTATAATATGATATGATATGATATTAAAGCATCACTCTAAAGCACTGCAGAGTGACCAGCATATTTAATAGAACAATGTATTAAAATTCCTCTTCTCTCTCAAAATGTTTAAGAAAACAGTAAAAATAGAAAAAGGTACTGCTGAGTCAACATATCAACAATATAAATATATCAACAGATAAATGCACCAGGAAATTCAGGCAGCAAATTAGTTAGAAAATAAGCCTTTTCTCCTTAACTACAAATAATGATTTTTTAAAAGATAGCTTGCCACAAATTTATCCTTTCTTAAGCAGAGGAACTAATTTCAGCTGTGTCTGAACCACATGGTAGTCCTAAAAGCAGGCCTTAAATCACATCAGATTCCATAGGTCAAGATCAGCATCTTAACCTTTACCCAAAATCTAATAATCAGTCAGTGAAAGATACACAGCATTGTATGAAGTAGATCTTAGAAACTGGCCTTCTGTATTCCTAACTAATTCTATTTCCCAGACAGTGCCAAGATGTTATCAAACCACTTTGTACAAGGAAAGGCACTACAAGTACAGTCAACTGAATTCTTGCAGTGTGAAAGCAAATATTTTCCTCCAATACCTCACAAATCCTACAGTGTACACTAATGTGGGGTTTTTTTGTTTGTTTTGTTTTTGTTTGTTTTTTTAATCTGCTTCTTACATTGATAAAATGTGGCCAGAAGATCAAGCAATAAATATCCTTTCCTGCTAGAACAACTATAAAATGGTCTAAGCCAGCTCCTATATTTATTCAATTCAATGTAATCATTTTCTTCTCCCAAATGTTCATATGAAAGGAAAAAAGTAGATCTTAGTATGGAAACTTAGTTAATATAATACTAACCATGTAAGAAAAAGAATAATATCACACTTAAAATCATACTGTCTCCAGAAAATTATCATTAATAAAATTGTGTATCTGTCCTTGAAATGAGACAATAGGACTGAAAATCAAAGTAACAGAGAGACAACTTCATACGATTAATTTTAGAGAAAAAGTGCTCTTCACTAAACAAATTAAGTCAATGTCTAAAATAGTAAAAGAGAAGTGACTGTATAATTAACTTCACTCTTTCTTTAGCACTATTAATATAGGAGTCATAATTCAGGTAAGCTACAATATGAACAACATAAGGGAATGGTATGGCACATCTGCAAAAGCCTTTGTCATGGATGAGCATGCCCAATAGTCACATTTAGTCTTCCACTGCTGTCAACTACCAGCAGAGCTAGACTGAGAGGTTCACGAGAGCTGTGCCAGAAACACAAATAAGCTGTATACTTACATTTTATGGACCTCCTTATCTGTTTCTGCATGCTTCCTAGAGCTCTCCATTGTGTCAATACGTTATCTCAGTCTGAATCGTTGCAGGAAAACTTTATATGCCAATATATGCAAAGTTAAATCACAAAGATGAACAGACAAAAGATAACAAAACTTAATGGATGATACTTCAAAGCTGTATGTGTTCAAATATACATTCACTTCTAAGAACACATGTATCAGCTAGTGCTGATGGAACTGAAGATTTCTGTGTCTGATTTGACCAAGACTTAAACTGTCTTTTATAGCTTACTTAGTGAAATAAGAATACCAATTGTCTACAAAGTGCTTGGATCTATGAAACAGGTCTGAATTTATGTCAGTTGTCAGATCGCTTTGACTGAGGCAAACACACCTTTTTGCTAAGAAAAGGTGAATCAGCGCAGTATAACTCCTATCTGGACAAAAATATTGTGTCTTTTCTAATCCACTCATTCTTTGATGATCCTAAAAACAGACAACATATAGGTCTCGTAACTACAGTGTTGCGAGAACCTGCATTTTCTTAAGTTCATTGTAATATTTTGAGAATCATGACATTGTTTCAAAGAGAACAAAACTTCCAATTTTTTGGAAAAGGAATGATGCCCAATTGACATAACTGAGGAAATGAAAGTCAGTAGAATATAATGTTCTGGTGTAATAATCAGTTACAGCACACACTATTCTTCTAAAGCATCCCAAGCAATCTATAATAACAACTTGAAGGTATCTCTTATTTTAAGGTCCTTTTAAAAGACAACAGCTTTCAGAAGCAACCTAAGAGATTTTGGTGATGAAACCAGTCAAAGGAAAGACTGCCACCTACTGAAACTTTCTGTCCCTATTCCTCTAAGTTCTGAGAACACTTCCCATCTTTTAAGCACTGGAAAGTCCAACCTTTTCTTTCTAAACAGCTATCAGGAAGGACAACATAACCACCAAAAGAAAAAAGAAATCACTGATTTCTTTTTAACCTAATGACATTTCTATATACTTCAAAATTAAACATTGGACAAATGACCCTGATCAGTTTCTCTTTCATGGTTAAAATATACTACACAAAGATGTAGATATATTATATGCTAAACATACTTACTTTAAGTTACATTAAGATAAAAAGCTTCCCAAAACCATAGCACTTCTACACTAACTTGAAAGACTGCCTTATGAAATAAATCATATACCATCTGTATTGTTTTCCTTGATTTAGTTTTCAAAGTTAGGCCGAGGCCATTTTTCACATAGTGGCCTGGCATATTCTTCACGTTACATTCTTTAAAAAATAACCAAGCAGAGCTCCAGTAGAAATTACTACATCATGGCTCCTTAAGCAGTAAAGACAACAGCAAGGCTTTCAGAAGAAAACCACACTAGATTGGTTTTTGCCATTACATAAATAGTGTTTATCAAAAGAAGTTAAAACTGGAAGTACAAAATACATTATATCTCTGTAAAGTGTTAGACAATAATCCCAATCTAGCAAATTATAATCCATGAATTATAATAATTTATTCATTATCTGACATATAACCAAAAAGCTCTACAATTATTGAAATCATTTGATGTCCCATTCTATAGAAACATTTTCAGGGAAAAGATTTGTCCCAACAAATGTCTATTGCAGGCTCTTTGTTTCCACCTCCTATTTTATATCAATGATATAGCCATATTTAAATGAAGAAGCAAATGTTTCTCTTTCTGACTAACTGGAACTGAAATCTTACGAAGCTTTTTCTTAGCACCTTTCATTTGTTACTATTAGTGCCTGGACAACTTGGATCAAATTAAAGAATTTAAATAATTTAAAGCACTGTTTTCAGTCAAAACATATTAAATAGCTTTTTTGTTACTCACCCTGTCTCTAATTTGCACTAGATGTTAATGGGAAAACCACTGACTATGTTTCATAGCTGAGGAATAACTAACAGGTTTTTTTTTTTATTTTTTCCACCTTTCACTTATGCTTGTCATCAATGCATAGCTCCTTTAATTAAATACAGGCTATATGAGACAATGCTTTGTCCTGGTTTTAGCTGGAACAGAACTAATTCAGTTCAGTGATTTTGCTTATCATTTCAGTCTCTTCTAACTGACTGCACTTCCTGAAGTTTACATTATTTTTGCAGACAGTATCTGCTTCTAGCTGTGATAACACTTAATTTTTATAGTTACTACCAAGGACTGATGTGAAGAAAGGGTATTGCTTTTACTTGCTCCTACAGAAACCAAGATTTCTCAAAGAGAAAGGAATCTTGTGTACCCTGGTGGGGGTAAAGAAAGTAAAAGGCTGCATCTGCAATGAGAAGAGGACAGGACAGGTGACCCTAAGCCAACCAACAAGGTACTCCATTGCATATACATCATATTCAGTATAAAGTTGAGGGATCATGAGGGTAAAGTCCCTTTTCTTCAATGGCCAGCATCTGAGGAAGATTCTGTCTGCTCTGCCTTCGATCCTGATCTGTGCATTCCTGAATCTAGTTCCAGAATCTCACTTCTGAATCCAGTTCCTGTCTGTCACTGAGTTCAGTCTGGGAATTCCCCAGTGCCTGCCCCACAATATCAGAGGTGAAGGGGATGGAACTGCCATCAGGGACGGTGGGTTAGATAATTATTTTATATACATTTAATTTTATTGCTATTACTTTAATTTAGATTTTTAGTCTTCTTTTCCAATTCATAAATCACTGTCCCTTATTCCACTTCTCTTCCCCTTTGGGAATGAGAGCATCTGGCATTTGTGTAGTGGCCAGACCAGCTCTAACACTTGGCATGTTTATACAAAATAAAAGCTATCATATTTTTCTATGAAGACATTATCTCATTAATAGATCTGGTAAAAGAATTTTCACACTTGTGATTAAGACAACTTTCTCTTTTAATTATTAAATGGTGGCAAGGAAAGGGTAGACAACACACCCAAATAAAGCTGTAAGCATGAATAGGGATGGAATACCAGAGAGAGGGCAGCCATCCACATAATTTCTAGCATCAGTGACAGTTTGACAGCATTTCTAGCAATACCTTCACTAAGACCTTCAAATTGTAATTACCCTTTCATTGATTACTGTGGAGTAAATAGTCAAGGTCAGCAGAACAATAAATGTATTACTTGAGACATGTGATCTGATACTTAGGTACTTTTTCTGATAATCCAGTAAATCCCTGTAAGTCATTTGTTCGTAGACACTATGCCTTCAGAAGTTACTGAAAGACAGAGGTTTATTATGAAGCAATAAAAGCAACATGTAGATACACATAGATCTGCTGCTTCTGTTTCTGCTTTCTGTTTCTCCAAGATCTGGAACAAGATCTTGTGACTTAGTAGCACTGAAAGAAATGTCATGTAAAGGGATGAAGTACACAGAATGAAGAAATCCATCTGTGCCAAAACTGTGATTTAATAATCTAGTAGTATTTCACAGATAATATTTTACCTAATGGACCAATATATCTTAAATTATCTCTTACTAAAAAAACTTGGTTTGGGTTTTTTTAGGGCATGGGGTAGCTTTCCCTTAATTTTAGCATCCTTCAAAGAATTTTGAAAATATAGGGAAAATTGTGTGTGTGTGTGTGTGTGTGTGTTCTGATAGAAATGGGTTGCAAGTTTTCCAGGTTTTTTTTCTACATAAGAAGATATCCTTTAAGTTTCTGCTTTACCACAGATATGGTTGTCATTAACTGTGTTGACTAGATCTCTGGAACACACTGGAAGTATAGACTTTCAACCTGTATATATTCTGGAAGAATCCCATACCTATTGTTTTTTATTTAGATGGCTTGTAACAGGTTTTATACTTGGGGAGGGTGGGGGTATAAGAAAGGAAAGGGAAAGCATCTGACTGGCAACCACTCAGTCACCATAAAAATCAACTAGACTTATTTAAACCTTTTCAAAAAGCTAGCATATTGGTGTTAGAGGGTGACAATGATGGCATCACTGACCAATGTTTCAAAAGTCACTTAACTTAATGAAGCTTCTTTCCTTTGCTTGCTCACTTGCTTCCACCACCCAACCCCAACCCTCTTTTATTTTTTCCTTCTATCTTCCTTTCTCTCTGTGCAGTTTGGTTTTTAAAGGATATTCAAAATCACTGCATCAACCACTAAATGATGCATGAAGGAAAAAATAGAAATATACTTGCCCTCTGTGTGGTGCTATGCAATCACTGCTCTGTGGCTAAGCACTGCTTCATATGTGTATCTGCAATATTAAGCTCAGGCTTATGTAGAAATGACTGTAACTGTTATCTCATTTCTCACAAACAGCCATTCTAAGCTCACTCTGAAGGGTTCCAAGCAACACAGGAGTATAAGAGAAAAATGCCCTTCACTTTCGTGGCAAGAAAGTACATAAATCTAAGAGATTCTTCATACAGGTAAAGAAGGCAGAGCTACTTTCTACTTTCTGGTTAAATATTCTGAAAAATAGTTTTCATGCTTCTGTTTTGAATTAGGTTCCATTTCTAACAAATGCTAGAAATATCACACTCATTTGCTTACAATTTAAACAGTGATACAGACAAATAGGCAAGGCTGCAAAAAGGGAGCTTTTACACACTCCTCTGTTGTTACACACATATATATCTGGGTGACATGATGGATGAACATTAACTAAAGAAGATTTTTTGTTCTTTTTTTTTTTTTTTTTTCCCAGAAATGCTATCAGTGTACCAGAATTTACAAGTCTTGATTCTAACTGCAGTCAGTACTATATAATTATGCATTATTACAGCTCTAATTACTTCTATAAATGCTCTAACAGATGTGGAAATGTAGCTTTCTCCCTCTCTTTAGCTTAATGTGATAGAATTTCTTATACTAAGAAAACTGAAATTAATCCAGATAGTAAGAAAAATGAGTAAATACTTAACAGTGTATGTGTGATACAACAAAAAAATATCCTGTTAAATAGAAAATTGAAAACTTTATCTCTTGATTCAAACAATACCTTTTCAATCCACATTTGCTTGCTTTTTATCATTCACCATCACACAGTCTGCTTTTCAGAACATATTCTATACATTTTGCTTTAGATTCAACCTGAAGTACAAAATACCAGAGGTGTACATTTCTTATTTGTTAACTGGATGAACAGCAGTGGAACACATTAGTAATCTGGTGATATTCACACACCAATTGGCAGTTCTGAAAGGCTTTTGATAAAACTTTGGCAACGAACTTCCCAACAACATGAATGAATAAACACAACCTTTGGAAGTTCATCTGTATCTCAAATACGCAACACTCACTAAACATACTTGATAAATTCACAATAAATTTTTAATAAGCACTTGGAGAAAGTGAATAATAAATGTGTGGGGAAAAAAACCAACACATTTTCTTTGTAAAAGTAGAGAAAGCATGGAAATAACCTCTCTGGAGTGATACTCAGGTGGCTGTTCTGATTTGTGTCCAAAGAGTGAGACATGAAAGACAATGAATGATTTTGCCATGTTGCTCAGGAAGAAAAAACACATCTCAATTGTGAAAGAAGATGAGGGAGGGGGGGTGTTGGTCAGGTTTTTTGTTGGTTGGGTTTCTTTTACCCCAGAATGAATTCTTAAAAGAAATGGTGAAAGTTCAGTACATTTAGAAAAATTATGTCTGTATAGCATAGCCTCAATTAAACTGTTCCTGTCCTCTGCATCTCCCTAACCTATATTTTCCTTTCCTTACTTACCACCTTCTGCAGGTTTTGTAATAGTTATCCAAAAGTTAATTTCAGTAACCTAGAATAGAACCTCATGACTTTGACTGAATTATATTGACTCCAGTGACAGGAGAAGTAGACAAAGTTACCTCAGCAAAGTCAGCTGAGGTGACATACATAAACACAAAGGACATGTCTGCTGCAGAAGATTCACTTTTTGTGAATTATCTAAGACTGAAATGCTTCTCTAGAAAAATTGCTCCTGCTCAAAGAGAAGCAAAACATAAGTTTTCAGGAAAAAAAAAATTAAACAAACCAAAACAACAAACAAAACCCATTGCTTATTAGAATAAAATACTGTCTTAATCCGTATCAACATGGTGTTTGTAGCACCAGATGATTGAGGAATGTACTAAATAAATACATGTAGATAGAAGATTTTAAGCTTGCAGAACAAAACCAGATTGATCCAACATTTAAGACCAAACTTATTTGTACTAAAGATTTCTGGTAAAGCTACACACTACTGAAATTCACAGTTTCACAGAGTATTAGGGGTTGAAAGGGTTCTTGGAGATCACCGAGTTCAACCCCCCTGCCAGGCAGGATCATAATCTAAGTATAATCTAAAATTCCTCTACTATATAAGCATTCCTTCCTTCCATCAGATCCAAGACAGAGCAGCCAATAAGCAACAAGGATAAATTTGATACATTCCTGAGAATGAGCCTGGCATACTACTGAAAACAAAACAAATAAACAAAAGATTAATTTATTTTCCAATCTTTTATCTTACCTGCACAAGGTCAAGAAATGCTGCTACTTGGAGCAAAAGATACAAAGGGCCATTAGATTTAAAGAAAAGAGAGTAGATTTAGGTTGGATATAAGGAGAAAAAATTTACTATGAGGGTGATGAGATAACAGAACAGGCTGCCTAGAGAAAGATGTGGAGGTCCCATTACTTGAAGTGTCTAAGGCTAGGTTTTATAGGGCTTTGAGCAACCCTATTTAAAGATGTCCCTGCCCATAGCAGAGGGTCTGGCCTCTTTGAAAGTCCCTTCCAACTCAAACCATTACTATGACTCTATGATTAAATGGATTTTTTCCAGGATCTTACCTTTTCCCCAAATGCTGTCTGTGAAAACACCATATGCATACATTGATTTATATATACTTTTATCATCTACATATGCCCACATTTTCCTTCACATATATGCTAATGTTGACTCGGAATGCAAAGAAAGTTAAGCATACGCTTTGCTGGATCCTAGCCATAACTCTTTTAGATGACTACATGAAAATAAGCCTTTCTGCTAGAGAAAGTTTTTGATCAAGAGATCAAAAATTTTATGCTTGCCAGCTCTCAAAGTGGAGTTGTTACCTGCGGTTATAATAAAATGGTTTGTGTTTATAGGTTCAAGTCCTAATGGCCATGAAGATGACAGCTATGATGGAAGAAAAGGACCTTCTAAAATGTTTATCTAGCTATGGGGATCCTATACTTGGAGAGCTGCCTTTCTATACAGAAAGTGGTCCACTGGCCCTTTTGCACACACAGCACTCAGATCTGATATATTTATGAATCTGTATGCCTTAATGTAAGCTATAGAAATTGCACTGAAAGTCTGATGTGCCTACATTAGCAGTCATATTTTCTCTGTGTAAAACTGTATCAGAAAAGGCATTTTAATATGCTGCATCCAAAATTAGCTCTAGTCTGGCAGACTGGAAAATATTGACAAATGCTGAAATGTAAGTTTTATCTGACGAAAGATAGTACATCTGACATGCTTCAGTATGGAAAGGTACACATTTTTCATAAAGGAAATAATTTGAAATCTCAAAAATAAACAGCAGGTTGATTAAAAAGTGATGAGAGAGAATCAAACAACAAAAAACAAGCAATACATGAACAATATGTATGCAAATAATAAAAACTGCATTATCTCCTGGAAAATCAGTCTATGAATGTTTGCTTTTGGGGGAGGCTAATTCCTAAGTTAGCTAAGCAACTCTTGAAAATAATCCAGAAACAGTTGGTGCTCAGCATTGGGAAAAGGATCTCTTTGATTTTTGTTTTATTTTAGTTTTGATGCAGTCTGTGCAACCCAGAGCAGCTTGGAAAATCCACCTTCCTTTCTAAAATTCCTGAATGATGGAGGAAAAGTATTATCTTATTAGTGTGGGGAACAAGATGCTGCTAGTATTTGCACTATTTCTATAAAAATAATAGCTATCAGTACCTAGAAGTGCTAGCTACACTCTTTTGGAATTTTCTAGGAAAGTTTTTGCCCCCAGACACTGTTCAAAAACAGGAGAAGATTATGTAAGTCCTGATAAACTGTATGTCATCTCTTCCAGCTAAAGTACCACTCTAGAGCATAGGCCATCAAAAAAATGTATTTACCTCTTTCCAGACCTTCTCATCAACAATTTCATGATACTTCAGCATAGCATGTTTGACTGCTTTGCTTTATATACTTACAGCAAAACATACGGAAGAGTCTGGCCTGGAGTATTTCACACTGCATGCTTTGAAAACATTAGCATAATAATTATGGGAATAATAGAGAGAATTCTCTTAAAATCAATAAACATTTAGGAAAATATTATGAGAGAGCATACTTTCATACCATTTGGAAAGTACCATTTAAAAATTACATGATTGAATGCTTTATTAGGAAATATAAGGCTGAAGCCCCATGTTGTACATGAAACACTGTAGATGTTTTAAATCAGTTGCTAAATATTTATCATACTTTATATGAACTTGTATTTAAGATAGGATAAATATGAGTATTCTTGGACAGGAAACACCGCTATGCAGAAGTATAATTAAGTTGTAACGAATGAGGCATCATGATTCATAATTATTTCAGTTTATGTTACTAAAATTTCTCTTCTATAGAATAGATATCTTGACACGTTCTGCATTTTTAATATAAATTTTCATTCATAACTGAGCTGTGAACATATAATGCAGAATAAATATACAATATAGGTCATTGTTAAGACCCCTTGCATTTTTCCCTGTTAGGAATTTTAAATAAGCGTATTTGAATGTTTGAGCATCTCAATTAATGTTCAATCTTTGAAATTATAACTTCTCCTATTTTCAAAACATACCAATAAAAGTATAAAAAACATACATAAAACACCTTCTTTCTTCAAATATTATTATTTGCATTTTTTAGTGCATAAGATTCTTCTCCACCATAATAGGCTCTATACAAACTATATAGATTTAAATGAAAGAAACTAACTTCCAGTGAATTTCAATGAAGATGTTTTGGGAACCCAGCCTACAGTAAAATAAAATAAAAAATAAAATAAAATAAACAACACAAAAACAACCAAGAAACCCTGTAGAACTCTCTGCCATACTGCTGATCAAATGTTTGCGACCCAGAATAATTACTGGAAATAAGGAAAAGCAACCACTTTGATGCTTCTTTTCATTTTCTCCTTTTACCATTGTTGCAAGCTAAGCAAAAGCTCACTGAATACAAAACCTGAATATTGTACTCTTGCTGATTTGTATTGCATGAAAATAAAAGGCAATTTGGAGGCTCTGTATCTGTGAGTCATGCCATCAAACCTCTTTCAGAAGGCCTTAGGTGTTTGAAAAGATACCAGGCCTTAGTTCTGTAACCACTTATATACATGAATAACCTCTGTTACATGAAAAAACCTGATGAACTTGGCAATGTCATGAAAAACTTATAAAACTGACTCTGCGACAACATATGAAAGCCAAGTGATACTCCTATGTTAACAATAATGATTCTCACTTTTTTTCCCAACACATCAAATGAAAAGATGAACATATTTATCTAATCTATAAATAGATGGCATGTAACAGACACTGAGTTTTGTTTTAATTAAAACACCTCTGTCCTTTTCCAAAATCATCTAAAAGTGAGCTCCAAGGAGTTTCTGGGGATGTTCCTACTGAGGTGGGAGGAGGAGCAAACCTGGACTCCTTCCAGCTCAAACCACAGCACTCTTTGTCCTTAGCCCTTCGTCTGTCACCCTGTCAAGCAGGGTAAAGATGGCACACACAACACATTCCTTACCTCTTCACCTCCTGTTTTGCCTTCCCAACACAGTTGTTTCACTGTCTTGGTTTTGTTTGTTTGGGCCTCGTCTTGAAAACTTCATTTTATTATTATTTTATTATAATTATTATTATTCATTCATTGAGGTTTAATTATATTTTCTTTCTCAACTATGTTGATTTATAGAAGATATTTCAATGCAAAAAAAAAAAAAAGTACAAAAAAATTTGTCACCTTTTGACATCTGGAAACAAAACTTAAACTCTATAGCTCTACAGGACGTCTTCACTAGTTTTGCATGTTTCATCCAGGATTATGTATTTACCTTGTCCATTATGTGTACAGAGAACAATAAAACTTGTTAAATAGTATATATCAAAATGTTTTCAGCAAGACTGTTCTTTGAGAGCATAAACAGACCATCTGCAACATAAAATTAACCTTCAATATAAAATTTAAGAACTAGGATGTCTTTTAAAGCTATTTCCAATTTGAATAGAGAAAAAAAAATGTGCTTCAAGATCAGATATTGCAAGTTACTTGTTCTGCTTTGTGATACTAACAGGGAACCACCAAATGTATATCCTTGACTATGTCAAAGAAGATGCAGAGATATTGTCAAATGGCTTACCCTAAGGCAGTAAATAATGCAAGCTTATTCTAGTATACTAACTATACAAAAGAAATATGCTAGGATTTCTGAAAGCTTTATTCATATCTCCATCCAGCAAAAGTCTTCATCTGCTTAACTCTAACAAGCATGAAAAGAACGCATGAAAGCTTGAGTGAAGCCATTTAATGATTTGAGCATGTGTTTTGTTGCATGAAAGCTAGAGCACTTGGCAACCTGCAGAATCGTTCTTTCATATGTTAAGAAAAACACCAAAATACCCTTTTCCACTCAATAGCCACAATCAACCTCAGTTACAGTTAAAAAAAAACAAAACAAAAAGAGTTAACTAGGAATTATTAATCAAGACATGCTAAACTCAGACTGCTACAGTATTATCTTTTGTTTCAGGACTCTGACCTATTCATCACTTCTTTCTAGATTGGTCATTTTCAAGCACAGTGAATATTCATCAACCTTTTTCAAGAATATTGATCAAGTACAACATAGCTTTCTCTGAATACCTCTTAAATAGGCAAGCATAGAGTCTATATTTTTCATTTGTGAACTAGACCAAAAAACCATTAATGAGAACTATTTGGAATACTTTGTGTAATACTAGATTAGACTTTCACTTTTATACTACATAAATTTCCCATATTCAATTTTTCCTTACTTTTGGCTAAAAA
>JANHGL010019702.1:3807-14693 GCA_024611195.1 Ceyx melanurus
TCTCTCCCCTTTGGGGAGGGAGGGGGGTTAAAAGAGAGCGGTCTGTTATCGGTCTGGGGGTTGCCCTGACCCCAAACTGCAACAAGGCCCCATAAGATCAGTTGTTAAGAATCATCTGCCTGTATGCAGTAAATAGGGGCTAAGCAAAGAAGACAGGCATTAATTTCTGATGTGGAAGAAAAAAGTAAATTACATTTTAATTTATCTGTACTTTGAATAGCTTTGCCTGAAGAATTTAGGAGCTTGGGATGAAATGGAAATTCATTCACTTATCTACTTTTTTCTACTTTTCTGCATGGTAGCAATTAGATCTATTTAGACTGGCTACAGCTAGAAAATAAAAAAAAATATATTTACAAAGACAAATACTCTGTGATATGAAAAACGTACAAACAATTATGTTGTCTAAAAAAAATACTTCAAAAGTTCAGGTGTAATTACTTAGAATGCTGATACCTAGTATTATTATAGTCAAATTAATATTTGGGCTTATTAAATGTTACAGTTCAGAAGCACAAACTGATCCAGGCTGCACTGAGTAGTATTTAAGGAAAATGGGGCAACTGACCTGAAAGATTTATTTGGTAGCATGTTGATAATTTTTATTAAAAAACATACAAACAAAAACAAACAAACAAACAAAACAAACGCAAAACCAGGACTAAAATCAATGGAAATATATTTTCAAGAGATCTCTGGAGAAAATTTACTGCATAAAACAGGATATGACAGTATGAAGGTACACATGTTTTTGTGCAAGACAAGGAACCAATAGGAGCATTATTATCTGCATGTCTCTAATGAGGAATACCTGAGCCTGCATGCAGGAGAAGAGCCAGGATGGAAATGTCTGCACTGCTCTTGAAGTAAGTGCATGTTAGCAAGCCCTGGAACCAGGAGAAACACAAGGTTTATGTGGAACTGCTGTCAAACATACATGTAAATGTGAGTGCCAGTGTTGAAGTACATGGAGGTGGCCAAGAGGTAAGAGAACAGACAGGAGAGAGAAAAGGCCACAAGTGTGGGTATGGCCTATTTTTTCTACCCATCGTTTGGCATGGAGAGGAGAAGGGGATTCTGTTACAGATATACAACAGAGTCCCTCTTCAGAGTCCCAAAGAGGCACTATAGGAAAAAAGAAGGGGAGACAGGTACAAATGAAGCTGAGCTACTTCAAGGTGTAGTTACAACAGACACTTGCCCGTATCTTGTATGCTCATAACAAGATCAGTCTTCAGAGGTCTCTTTAAAATTGAATTACACATAATGGCTTTTATGATTAAAGAAAAAAATTCTGAACTTGCCATTTGGAACATATCTTGAGAAGTGCTCTGTGTGTGTATATCTTTAGACAGGTTGGTAAAAATAGCTCTGACAGATTGAGCTGCCTGAGGTGTCTCATTTGGTGGCTCATTCAGAAAATTTAAAAGGTTAGGTCACAAGTGTGTGACCTAATAAATAGAATTCATTTCTATATCATAGCTAAAATTAGAGGAATGGAAAAAAATAAATGGCATTTATTATCAAAAATACTGTGAACACTGCTGTCTTGAACATATAAGAATTGTCCATATCTAATAAAACTGAGTCCTTGAGTATAATTTTATCTTTTTTGAACAAACCAGAGACTGTCCAAATAAGGCCAAAATATCCAAGGATTGTACCTCAGACCTTACATCCATGCCTCATGGACTTCATGAAGTCATTCCTGTGGGATGTGGCCATGCACAGACCCAGCGAGAGTCTGCCACTGTCCAAAAACAGTCAATGATAGCCCTCACTTGCTTGAGTGCATGGACATACACACACTGCTCTAAACCAAGTCCTCTGGGAGTCTGATGGATCCTCACTATTTTAGCAGATCAGGAATAAACCCTAGTGAGAGCACTGTGTGACCTTAAACTGCACTGTTTAAGCTTTTAGGAAAGTGAAATTTCTGTCTCTTGTATCTTGTGATTTTCTCTCAACATAACACTAAATGTAATAATTATTTTTTTTTAAACCACTGAAACAATGAATCCATAGTAAAATACTCTTTCAACATCTAAGCATTCTACTGGGCACAAGAAGTATTGTCTATGAAGTGTTTATTTTACATATTAATTCCTAGTAGTCAAAAAAACCTGGATACATAGCTGACAAAAAAAAAAAAAAAAGCAAAAATATATTTAAGCCATAAGCTTCAAGGTGGTTATTTATTAAAGACTACAAAATAATAAACCATTGAATACATTTTCAGTGCAGTTATGGGAGTTGTATAGCTAAATTACCGTAAGTACTGCTGTGAAAATATAAATGCAACATGTAAAACCAAGAATTCAATAATTTTTGTAATAAAATTGCAACTAAGAATAATTAAATTTAAGTTCTAAGTTTATTGTACTGGATTCAAAACTTACTTTCACTGCTAAAATAGCACCTGCCAATAGACAAATGACTGGTTTTTTTAATGCAAAACATATCTGAGTGCCTTAGGAAACACCAACTGTGAAACTACTTGAATGCCTTAGAGTTAACAATAAATAAACAAAACCAGGCAATCACTGTTTGTGGCCTTGTTTGTATAAAATGGACTCGAGTTTTAACCATCATACTGATATGACATATCATTAAACCTAATACTATTCCTACATAATTACTGAAACTAGTTGAAGTACTGTCAAAGGACGACTTCTCACTTTAGTATAAGACAATTTCATTACAATTTAATAATCTTTCATTTATACTATTAGTCATAGTTTCATTTTGACTGTTCTGAATAACGTTTTACTATTTAATGCATCATAAGTAATAGCAGATATAGCCACATACATATAATATCTTGCAGCTTAATAATTCAACTTTATTAATAAGAAACTTGTACTGAAATTCTGACATTTCCTAAGAAATATTTCCCTGGAACTGTATCCTAGAAAATACTGACATTTGGATTTTTCATTTTAAGCAGAATAAGAATATATTCCAAAGTGTCAGAATTTTCTATATAAAGGGAATTTTCTTTTTGACCACCTCCAGTATGTCTACCAAAAAATCCGGTTTAAATCTATAAGACAATGTGAGCAGGGAATGAAATTGCCTACAAATGATGTAAAGGGCAAATTAAAACTTGACAGAAATCAACAGTATATATTCTTTTGGTCTTGTTCACTGGGGACAAAAGTCTGAAAATTAAGTCCCTTACAAGATCTAAGAAATAAAGAATAGATGCCAATCTGCTATCCAAGCCATGCACTAGTAGACTCTTTGATACATTCTAGCTGCAGTGTTGGTGCATTTCTGAGACATGTGCAGAAGATTCCACATGCAAAGGAAGCTCTGTGTTCAGTCCCCTTGCTGTTTTCCTCTCACTTTAAAGCAGTGACTCAGATCTTACCCTGATTTTGTGCAAAATGAGATAACAGGACCTGAAGAGAGCAAGTGCAGAAACTTAAAAGAAGGTCACAAAAGAAATGACCTTTGTATTACCCACAGCAGTTTTAGATCTCTATTACAAAAATGTAACTTAATATGCAGAACACTTCTCTGCAGTTTTATCCTGATGAAATCTGAATAGCTGGGTACTTGCAGAAATGTTAGTCTTCAAAATCATTGCTTAATTTGACCTACTTCTGTGAAATATGTAATTTGGAAGGTTATTGAATATCTGTAGAAAATGTTCACTGTGATCACAGAGCTACAATGACTCATCATATGCAATGATTTTTTGTGTCAGTGCTGGTAGGGTGAATATACATGGGACCAGAATACATCATGGGGCCTTTCTGAAAAACTTAGTACAATACTTAATTATTTCAGACAATGGTACTATTTGACTGTATTGTCACATTCAATAAACTGTATCTTTTTTTTCAAAGCAAAATACTAAACTAACTTCAAGAAGATTTAAAACAGACATCAAAGAAAAAAATAACCAGACTGTTAACAAAAAAAATTCACGTGGGGTTGGCATGAACACAAATTATTGTAAACAAAATCCTATTGATAACTGGCAAGATATCCCTTGGTGCCACTGGTTGTGAGCTTGTTGAAGGGAAACTTAAGTGTAAGAATAATGTATCTGCTGGTAATGTTAACCCATAACTTTTACATGATGAAATTATTATTCAAGTTATCAAAATAATGAATATAAATACTGCACTGAAAATAGTGGAAGCACTGGAAAGAGAAGTGCTGGCTGCCTATTGTATAGCAGACTGTTGAAAACCATATAGTTTTCTCTAAGCAAACAACACTGAGGCTTAGGAAAAAATATATGTAAATCTGAGGAAGGCTTCAAAAACCTTGACAACAACCAGTCAGCCACAGGTACATTATGGTACCCAGAAGTGGCATCTGCAAAAGCCAGTAGTCAAAATAAAGAACTATTTAAAATATGAGGGAGGAAGCTGAGGATGATGTATCAGGCCTAGTTTGAACCACTGGTTAAAAAAAAAATCACTTTGATCAGGATTCACTGGCCTTAGTCATTTTCTGGACCTCTGATGCTGAGCTAATCATCCTTTGACTATTAACTGGACTGAGCTGGGATCATGGTGCAGTACAGCAGCCAGCCACCAGCACAACGTTCCAACAGAGGACAGTGAAAAGTTTTTCTTTTAGTAAACCCTAACTGAAAGAAATGGTAGTGTAACAGTTGAACGATTTTGTAAGTTAGCACACTCAGTAAAGGTATGGAGAAAGCAAGACAGAATTATTTTATCCTCATACAAATAGAGCACGAGACTTCATTTCTTAGTTACATAAAAATCCTTTGCTGTACCTCTTACAGATCTTTGCTGTGTTACATCATATTGAAAGCTCTTCTTCACCCTTTTCTTATGCTTTTTATATCTCATACCTGTCTTTTTTTTGTACCTCTTAATGTTTAGGTAATATACTAATTCTGACATGGAAATCACAATGCAGGAGACTTACACCTCTCTCTCGTGTATATTGAATGCAAGTTCATGAACTACATTGTGGCTTCCTTTTCTTGTACATGATTTTCAGACTGCTGCATTAATAACTATATCAACTAATTTTTTTACAGAGTTCCTATCCTAGCCCTGAGATTCAGAAATTGCATATACCCCTTAATTCATTCAGAATTTTAGAAAATGCCAGCCTCTCCAGTTGTGTCATCCTGTTCTCCTTTGCTGGTATCACAGGTGTATACCTTTGTCCCCCTCAAAAGTAGCCCATTGCCAAATTCAAAGTCTCAGCCTGAAAACATTTTCATGCTTTCCCTATAAACGTATTTTTTTAATGAAGACTTCATGCCCTCCCTTTCTGTCATCGCTGGCTCTCTTGCTTCCTCTCGCTCTCTTGCTTTGGCTCTCTCTCTTGCTCTTTCGCTCTCTCGCTTTGATCCTGATCCTGAAACCTGGTGCCAGAATCCAGCTCCTCCACAGCATCAGTGACAGTGATGTAATTATCATCAGGGGGGTTGGGTTCGGTACTGCTTTTGTACGTATGTGTATATATTTCATTATTATTTTCATTCTCGTTAAATTGTTCTAGTTTCCTTTTCAAATCACAAAGTCCCTCTCCCTTATTCCTTTTCTCTCCTGCTTTGGGGAGGGAGGGGCATTAAAAGAGAGCATCTGTTATCAGTCTGGGCTGCCCTGACCCTAAACTGTGACAAAAAGCCACAAGAGCCAACCCCATTGTAGACATGCTAGTAATTCAGGCTGTCAGTGCAGATGCCTCTGAACTGTTTCCTTGGAATCACTGGTGGGTGTAATGGAGAAGCAGATGAGCTGGCTTGGAGCCCAGCTAGGCTAATTGGCTTCAGTGTCGATACCAGCCCTGCTGGAGCCAGGCTGTGAGGTGTCACCACACTGCAGTTTCTCTAGTGGCTGAACAACTACACCAGTTTGTCTCCCTTCCCAATTGAATCAGTTTTTCCTAGCCCGCAACTGAATTTGTCACACTGTGAACTGCTTATGAAGGCTGTGCTGCAAGCCAGCTGATGGGAATTAGGAGTCAAGAAACAAAGAGAAAATACCGAATGTCCACCAAAAAGATAACACTATTTTTTAATCCTGGTGATTTCACTGGTCTGTCTCACAGCATGAATCCATGTACACAATTAATCAGCTTAACTGATTGGGAGGTAAAATGTGTTAAGAGGGAGGCTCCAAACAGTCAGAGAGAGGGTAGGTCAGGCACCTCAACTAACCAGCTTTGCTATTGCACAGAGCAACCTAAACCTCTTCTCTAAGTCATCTCAGATACCAAATTGGATCTGTGGTGTTATATCTCTGTCATCAAGATGATGTCCAGTATCTTCTGTTCACTTATTTTCTGATACTCTTTTCCATTATAACCAAGGATCTGTTTTCTTCTTCTGTGTTATTTATGTGCATATTTACGTTAAAATCTAAAATGTCTGGGATAAAAAATTTTCATTTTGTGATTTAATACATTCTTGGGCTATGGGGGCAAAATTACTACTATCATTGTAATAATTTTTAAAATAACTCCAAATTAATAATTTTTGTTGTTGTTGTTCCTGTCATCATATATAGTATTAATAAAGGCAATAAAAAGTTTATGTTGTATTGTGTATGTAGCAAAAAATGATAGATTACACACAATGTAATTAAATATTCAACAAAAAAAGTTTATCGAATTAAAATATTCAACAAAAAAAGGCTTGGGATTAAAAACAAAAGCAAAAATACCCTTTTCTGGAGGTGTTTCTCTAGGTGTTTTCTTTTAAAATTATTTACTACATGCAGAAGATTCTTACCTTTATTCCCCTGTTTCATTTACTAAGTATCATCATTTCAGGATCACTTACTCTCTGCATAAATGTGGAAACATAGCATTATAGCATTATACATTGGCTGTAATGGTGATAATATTTGATTTTATCCCCTAAGGAGTAGTTCATGGGGAAAAAAAGAATAATCCATCAATGCCTGTTGATATAAATATACACAGCTACAAGAATACAAGCTTGGACCCAGGAAGTCCCTAAGCTTTAAATTGCTGAAAATGAGGACGGTACACTGGAATTGTCATTTGCTGGTGCTGTTTTCATACTTATTTTACAAAAGCAGACATCATTTATCTACTATTAAAAAACTGGTATGAACAGATTTTTAGTCTGACCCAGCATGAATGTTCTGATATTTTTGTAAGTGAATTACATTTCCACATACTCTCACTTTCTTTTACAAGACAAGGCATTAAAAATTGAATTATTAATTCTTACAAAGTTTACAGTGGTGTCTGTTATTCTGAAACATGTTTCCTAAAAAGTGATAGTTTCGTTAGAACATTAGCTTGTTTTCTTTATTACTTTATATGAATGCAATTAACTCATGTACCATTGTAATAGTAGCATCAGTGGACAAAGATATAGTCCAGTACAATTCAATTAACTCTCAGTAACTCCTATATTCTAATTCACACTGTATTATCTTTTAGCTGAAGTAAAGCCGAATATGGAGGTTTAACGTCATTAACAGATAAATCATTAGTACAAACTGGAGTTCACTGCACTGCACAGTGGAGGAGTTTGAGATCTTCTGCACACAGAAACATATTATGAAATGTAAATTTTATTATTTATTGTTCACATGTAATTCTTTACCTACTTCTTGAAGACACTAGGGCTGCAAATAAATGGTTAGGCCACTGACTGGTCCTAATGGCTGAGATAACTGAATGGGGTGTAAAAATCACTGGACACAATGTGAGAAACCATTGAATGTGGCAAGAGCACAGTGAAGAGCTGAAAAAATAACAGGTTGTGCCATAAGTCTGTCTGTGTCAACAGGGATTTGAGAGGGAGCTGTGGGAGAGATGACTAAACTTCTCAGATTATGGGTGTCCAGTGATATTTTGAGGATTAAAGTGTAAAGATATCAGCAGTAACACATAAGGCTGAGAGGGCAAAGGTAACAGGCATTATGAAAATGGAACCAATGAAGATAGTCAGCAATAAGTTCTTTCTTTGGGACCAGGGAAAAGTAGAAAGGTGGTGAGAAGCAGAGTCAAAAAACAGGAGATAATCAGGTTTGTACATCATAGAATTTAGACAGTACAAAATTATAGAAAAGTACAAAATGTGTGCTCCTTGAGGATACTTGACCATTGCAGACTAAATTAGGAAAATAAATCACCTTTTTTTTTTTTTTTTGGCCACACTACAAATGTCAAAACTGCAGTCAAGAGGATGGGAAGGATGGCCCTGGCTCATGTGACCTGATATAACTGCATCAGTAGCTGTTCGAGCTCCAACAGCATCAGTGTCTTCAGAATAATTGTCTAATAGAAGTAATTGGAATTCAGAAAAAACCTCTTTAGGGTCGATAGGAAGTCAAAAGTGAAGGCAACAGTATCTACCTCCACTTACTAAATAAAGAATCTTGCTAAATTGCCCCTTTTATTTGGCATTTGCTTACTGGTGTCTGCAGTTTGTTTCTCTAGAATTGCTCTCTGCAGAAATTCATGACACCAAATAGTATATTTTCTGGGTTCTAAGTTATAACCCATGTCAGTTTCTAAAATTCACAAGCTGTATAGATTGAAGTCAGATAAAGTATAATGCTCACATACCTACCTTTTTCATATGCGCCTAATCCTCAGTAAGCATACAGAAAACACAATGTCAACTGCAGTGGTTTTCAAAATTCCTCAAAACTGAGACCTCCTAGTATGATGCAATTTATTATAATGATATGACTAAGTTTAGATTTATCTATGTATTACAGGTTTATTACCTTAAAATAATATAACATTCAATCCCTTCCCTGTACTCAAAGTAAGAAAGTGACAAGCACATGTATTTTCCCTTCTTTGTCTGGACTCGATTCATCATTCCCATAACAAGATAATTATCTCAAAATTCCAGAGTTCAGAAGCTACATGGCAATTATCACTTGAAAGATTATCAAAATGTAACCGTATCACTACAGGATATTTGCTATCTTATGTCAATTAACAAATAAAGATTAAAGATATTTGGATAGGGACGTAGAATAGGCTCACAGCACTCTTCTACTTAATAGAGAAATAGATTCTAAAAAGCATCAGTATACATGAATGCCTTTTTCCACAGGCAGTTGGCTTTTCTTCTCTGGTTTAATTGAAAAGGATCAGAGAAAGTTTGTTGTGTGCATAAATTATGGTGGTAGAGATAGAATATCAGTGACATTTTCACTCTGAGCATTGCAGTGATTTTTCTACTGACCAGCTGCAAGGCATTTTTTTTTTTCTCCAGTCACTGTAGAGTGCCTACAAAGCACAGCTGAATTCCTTTCCAGCTCCATCTGGGATCTGCTCTGACACTACTTTCCTTGTTACACTTTAGAGGCTTTACAAAACAAAACTATGGCCCCAAATACTCTTACTGAAATTCAATGTATCTCCTTAATATTATGTTTCTTTTCTCCTTGCCTTCATGCTTTACCATGGGAATACTTGACATCCCTTCTGGAGAACTTGATCTTTTCATGCCAAGAGAGCAAACAGGCTTGGCAGGTATCTTGTCAATAATTGATTATATCCAAACTGTAATTAATTTTTGTTTGCTGTTGACATGGAAGGAGCCAATACCATGCTATCTCTTCTGTGACAATAAGCACCAAATTACATTATTAATTTATTTCTTCATTCTCCAGTCCTCTTCTCTGGATATGAAACTCTACAAGTTACACAGATGGGAAGGGAAGAGAGAAGGGAAAGTCTGAGAATCCAGCTTGTGACTCTACCAAGTGGCTTGGTGCAAACTGAGATGTGGCCCCTTCTCACATCCTCTCCAAAGAAAATCCACTGTGCTTTGGTTTCAGCATTTCCTCACCTCATATTATCAACCTCACAATTTTCAGGGCAGTAATTTCATTACTGTACAGGGACCTATCAACAAAATTTATTTTTCACTGGGCAAGATACTCTACTTTGGCAACTGTCAAACACCAGCTGGGGCTTGGGCTCAGTTTTTCTTAATTATAAACAATGCAATTGGCTCTGGCATGTAACACAAGAGACATTTTTGTGTTTGTTATGATACAATACTTGCCACAGACATTTTGGGGTTTATTTACTGACACTTTTTTCAGATGTGAATAAAGTAGGGAGCCTGGCAATCTTGTCCCCTCCATCCCCAAAAGTATATGCAATTCCTGTTAGGTGGGCTTTTTGTTTCTTTGTATTAACAGGGACTACCAGAGACACAGCTTCTTCTATGAGATTTTTCTATTACAGAAGACTATATTGAAGTCAGAACTCAAACACACATGCATCTATCATTTAAGACTCCTTCTGTTGAAATGGGTGTGAATGGGTCCTACCTACACCAACAGGTGAAAACAAAGAAGGCTGAAAAGCACATGCTGAGAGATATTCTGGAGATTTGTCACCCTGTTGCACCTTCAAGAAATGAAAAACATGGAGTCTGCCAAGCATGTATAAGACCATCAGCCCATGCTAGCACCAAGGAAGGGCTGTACAACTGCCACAGAGGTACCCACAAAAAAAGCAGCCACTAAAAAAGCAGCCAGCCAAAGTGGGGTTTTATAACAACCAAAGCCGTAATACAACCCATCACTCCTGACCGAATGCAAGTTCACATGTCTGTTGGGAATTAACTACTACACAACTAATTCCTAAACCTTAAGGAAGACAAAAAAAAGGCACACATTCACTCATAAGGGGGAAACCTCCCACACCAGCATGCCCAAGATACCACTCACCCAAAGGAGGGGGCGAGGCTCATTCAATCCACAGAGACCCACTGAATCCATGGAAGGCTCCTTGGATGTAGTGTGCAAGGGCAGTGTCCAACTGCCAGGCCTGCTGCTCTGAGAAAAACAAACTCCTTTGGCACTTGGTCAGGACCAAGTTTTGAATGTTGGGGGGGAGTGGGGTGGGGGGGGGTGGGGGGCCGGAGGGGG
>JANHGL010019702.1:14793-26596 GCA_024611195.1 Ceyx melanurus
GGGGCCAGAGGGGTGGGGGGCCTAGCAGGCCAACCTGATCCTGGCTTGTATCAGGAACACTGTGGTCAGCAGGAGAAGGAAAGTTATTGTGCCCTTGTACTCGTCGGCCCTTGTGAGGCTTCATCTCAAGTACTGTGTTCAGTTCTGGGCTCATCATTATAGGAAAGGCATTGAGGTGCTGGAACATGTCCAGAGGAGAGCTACCAAGCTCATGAGGGACTTAGAGAACAAGTCATATGAGGAAAGGCTGAGAGAGCTGGACATGTTTAGTTTGGAGAAGAGGAGGCTGAGGGAGGACCTCATTGCCCTTTACAACTGCCTGAAAGGAGGTAGCAGAGAGGTGTGTGTTGGCCTGTTCTCCTTCGTAATTAATGACAGAGCCAGGGGGAATGGTTTGAAGTTACAGCAGGGGAGGTTTAGATCAGATATTAGAAAGAAATTCTTTATGAAGAGAGGGGTGAGGCACTGGAACAGCCTGCCCAGAGAAGTGGTTGAGTCACCATCCCTGGAGGTATTTAAGAAACAAGTTAACATGGTGCTTCAGGACATGCTCTAGGGACAGGTGTAGATGGGTCTTGTTTTGTTGTATTGTTTTTTTTCTAATGGTCGGGTATTTAGGTTTTTTTGTAGGTATGGTTGGACTTGATGATCCAGGAGATTCTTTCCAACCATGATTATTCTGAGATTCTTTGTGCATCTGCCTCAGCATCTCAGACCACATCTGAGGTGGAAGTGGCAACCTTGGGATGTCAGAGGCAGCAGGACTGCACATGCTTCTGAGGAAACCGGGGAACCCAGGAGGAACTCTCTGCAATCCTGCCTAGAGGCCACTGTCGCTCCAGTGCAGCTCTTCCCTGTGAGTAAACACCCCAGTGACTATGAGTAGCTGCATGTGTTGCAGTGTCTGTGTGACTGTCTGCACCTCCAGCTGTGAGAAGGGTGGCAGGGAATGAGTAAATGTACTGTGCAACTTGTATCTGCTTTTAATAACACTGACTTGATTCCTTTAATAGTGATAGCAGAACATTGATATGCTGGAAGGATATTGTGCAAGGAAAGACAAAAAAGCTGGTGAAGGGTATAGAACACAAATCTTACAAGGAGCAATTGAGGGAACTAGGATTGTTTAGCCTGAAGAAAAGGAGGCTGAGGAGAGACCTACTCACTACCTACAATATTCTGAAAGGAGTTTGTAGAGAGGTAGAGGTTGGCCTGTTCTCCCAGGTAGCAAATGATAGAACAAAAGGAAATGTCCTCAAGTTGTGCCAGGACAGGTTTATATAGATATTAGGAAAAAATTATTCACTGAAAGGGTTGCAAAGCAATGGAATAGGCTGCCCAGGAAAGTGGTGGAGCCACCATCCCTGGAGGTATTTAAAAGACATGTAGATGTGGATCTGAGGGATATGGTTTGGTGATTACTTGGCTGTTCTAAGTTAATGTTTGGGCTTGATGATCTTAAAGATCTCTTTCAATCAAAATGATTCCATGATTCTATGAACTGATATAGTTCATACATGGGACTATAGGGGAAGACAGGCAGGGTTTGGGCACCAGCATTGCTTTGCATATTTACCTCAAATGAAATAGCTGAAACTTTGCAGAGCACTTAATTGATTAAGTGTGATTAAGGCTGGATTTCCTGAGTCCTTGTGCTAAGTGACAAATTTGTGGCTACATATTTTCTACAATAATTAAGGTAGATAATGTCAGTTAAACACCATGTAATTCACTGTAATGTTGGATTAGCCCTCTTGTGACTCCTTAGTCTTCCTTTCAGTCTACTGTGACTGGAATTTTTTTCCTCGCTCCAGGTCCCTGGTTTATTCTGGTGAAAAAAAGCTCTTCTAAGTCTTCTGTGGACTGATTCACTGTCTTCAGAAATTGCAGATTTCATCTGTTTTACCTGCTTTTCAGCCTATCCTTTTCTAGATACCATGGAGAGATTGGCATGGTTGTTGCTCAAGCAGAATCACAGCAGTCACTGGCACACAACCTAAAGCTGATTTGTTTGATTGAAAAAATACAGCAGGTGGGTAAGGATATCTGCCCTTCAAACACAGACGTCATGAAAATCACACGCAGTTTACACCAGCCAGCCTAGATGATTCCTGGGAATAGAAAGCTTACCAACAGCTCTTGAATGTGTCAATTTCTCTGCTCAGTTTCTATGTGGTACTGGAGGTCTGAGCAGCTAGTTTCTCCTGAACAGGGGCTATTTATTGCTTTTTGAATTAGATATTACCTTATTATCTAGCTCCTAATGGATTCATATGGTCAGTTCCAGCTGGGGACATGCAATGAGGTCTCATTTGTCCAGATGGGTCTACTCTGTTATGGGGGTTCATTCAGAGCCTGTGTGATGACTACATTTCCTAATCTGGAAAAAAAATACATACATCTGTAGGTGGATGCATCATTAATTACTTTCCTAGGTGTTATGCTTTCCACAATTCAGCAGTCTGTTCATTACATTTATATAGGTTTCATGGCATAGAGTGACTGGCATAACAGTAAAAGATTGATATCTGGATTTCCGCTGTGAGTGTTCAGAATTACAAACTCTTGATTTTTTAACAGAATCCTGAAAGTCTTCCCATGAATATCTCACCCAGTACAATTTATTTATTCAGACTTTGAATAGGAAAGATCTACAAAGTGTTTCCAACCTGAAGCAAACTTCAATGCTAGAATATTAATGGAAGCATACTTGTAAAGAGTATGAAACTATGCAGATTAATTTAGAAAATCAATTAATATTCAGAGATAACATTTTTCAATAATTAATGAACCCTACTCCAGACTCTGTGATAGTTCTGTATTCCTTTTTTGCCATGCAAATTGACATAATATGGTATAACATTTATGTTTACAATAATTTGCTTGACTTTGGTTTAATTTTTTTTTTTTCCAGATAGTTGTTGGTTTGAAATATAGAAAGACAAAATTATGACTATCAGGAAGCAGTAGGATTTCTCAGCTTGCTACTGCCAAATTAATGAGGTTTTAGACAATCATTTCTTGAATCCTCATTAAACTCCCTAAACCCACTGAAGATTAAAAAAAATAAATAAATCAGATCAATACAAGATGATATTCAGAAATAAAACATACACAAGAATGTAAATATTACCACTTTAACCCAACGCATCTTTACCTCTTTTAAGTTTACAAGATAGCCTTAAGTATAAGAAGAATTTTCAGAAATCAAAAGCTGGGAACATAATTCCCTGTAAGTCTGGGCTTCTTATAAATGTTTAAAACAACCAGAGCATTGTTGTAAGGGCCATACTGTTACTGTCAGTCCTGTGGGAGCTTCTAGGTATTAATGGCAAATGCATTTTAAATGCATGGATAATAACGACATCATCTTTGTCTATGTGACAGGCATAATTGCTGTTACCGCTGAGTGTGTGTATGTTCTTGTGCATGAGTGCACATGCTGATATATTTACATAAAAGCAATCATTAAACTGGTAGTTTGCTGGATTTCTTCCTCTCTTTTTCTTCTTACATAGAACAGGAGAAATCCCGCTTAGATGTTGACATTATAAAGGATGCATACAAACATCCTTTAGGAGGGTCGATTTTAATTCTTGACAGTTTTATTTAACGTTAGTTTTGTTTGCTTTTCACAAATGAAGCGATATAACATTTATTTCTTGCACCTTCTTGTTGCTTATCTGCCAGTTGCCAGAAGAGGAGAAATAGTGAGGAAGAGACGATTTTCTGCACCAAGATGCCAAGAAGCCTTTTTTAATTAATTTGCAGGTCTTTTTATACCCTTTAGACTTCCAGGCAATTGGACAAGAAGCCAGACACCCCCCTGGGCTGATTGGCTGGGGTGTTACAGCACCCACAGTCAGAACATCTTTCTACTGTTTCACAAACAGCTGCCACCAAGTTCACAGCTGGTGGGAATCTTTGTAATCCCACAGGAAGGAAAATTCCATGCAGTAGTATTTTAACATCCACACCTTCTTGCACACACTATATATGAATAGATTTATTTTTGTCCAGCTTCATTTCAGATAGCCTGGTTTAGTTGTTTTTTTCAGTAATTAATTTGTTAGTATATAATGGTTTATATTGTTTTTCTAGTAGAAGAATGGCTTAGTGAGAAAATGATGGTTTCTGACACATATTGTAAGAGATCATAGGATCACAGAATGCCTTGGATTGGAAGGGTCCTCTAAAGGTCATCTAGTCCAACTCCCCTGGAATAAGCAGGGACATCCTCATCAACCCTAACCTTGAATGTTTTCATGGATGGGGCCTCCACCACCTCCCTGGGCAACCAGTTTCCCTGTTTCACCACTGTCATAGTAAAGAACTTCTTCCTAATGTCTAATGTAAATCTCCTCTTCTCTAGTTTAAAAATATTGCTACATGACTTTGTGAACAGTTGTTCCCCAGCTTTGTCGTAGGCCCCCTTCAGATACTGCTATAAGACTACTGTAAGGTCTCCCCAGAGCCTTCTCTTCTCCAAACTGAACTACCCCAAATCACTTAGCCTGTCATTGTAGGAGAGGTGTTCCAGCCCTCTGATGATCTTTGTGGCCCTCCTCTGGATCCTCTCCATCAGGTCCATGTCTTCCTTATGCTGGGGGCTCCAGAGGTGGACGCAGTACTCCAGGTGAGGTCCCATCAGAGCAGAGTAGAGCAGTAGAATCACCTCTCTCAGTCTGCTGGCCACATTTCTTTTGATGCAGTGCAGGATGCAGTTGGCCTTCTGGGCTTCAAGTGTACATTGTTGGCTTACGCCCAGCTTTTTGTCCACCAGAACCAAGTCCTTTTCCACAGGGCTGCTGTCTATCACATCACCCCACAGACTGTATTGATAATGAGGACTGTTCTGCTCCAGGTGCAGAAATGCAGACACCATTTAATCATTGAATTTAGATTAGATTAGATTACAGGTTTATCTGCCTTAAAATAAGTGTCTTCGCCACCAGGAAATAACCTTACTGCAATGGACATTTTGCTTTAGCAGCAGGGTTGCAGAAAAGTTGGTGTTCTGCACCTGAAACAATATAATTTCTTCCCTAGATAAATATATACATCAAATTTCTCATGTTTCTGCTACTTCCACCAGGAGGAGCAACCACCTTCATCAGTGGTGACTGAGAAAACCCCAAGCACACTTGAAAGTATTTACATGGAAATGCTGAAGACTGCAATACCTTGTCTTAAAAGAGAGCGGAAATTAGATTTTCCTGAAGGAGTGCACTAAGCTCAGACCAATTACTTAAAACAGTGCATCAGACACCTGGGACATCTTTTCTGTTCTTTTGAAAGTCAGAAGCAAGATCTGCTCATGTTTTGAAAAAACAGGGTCATGTGGAACAGAGCTTTCTTTTCTAGAAGCTTTGGGATGGAAAATGTTGAGTATTTTCACTACTTAAGCTTTAGAGATGTGTAGGATTTAAGCCATGACAATGTTCTCAGCAGTGTGATAAGTTAATTTAGGCTCCTCTATATCCAAGATACAGGGTTTTTTTTAATCTTGTTCTGAGATACACAACTCACATATAGACCCTGTATGATCCACTGAAGCATTGAGTGCTTCAGGCTTAGTGGCTGGATTCTGAGAGTTAACAGCACTAACATTTCTTTGGACATCTGATATTGCCAAGACATAAAATGAAGGAATAGAAAAGAAGAATGGAACAGAATGCAAAGATATAGTGCAGATCAACAAATAGAATAAACTTAAGGAAAAAATAAAAAAAAACCAAAAAAAACCAGAAGGCTGGTTTTGTTGAAAGAATATACTTGTTGTTGTCCTAGAGTTTATTTATAATTTTGAATAGCTGAAGAAATGTGTAGGTTTTGACTGTGTAATGTCTCTAGTTTTTAATTAGAGATGCTATTTCTTTTTTTCTCTCTTTTGTTTTGGTGTTTAGTTTGTTTTGTATGTTTTTATTTGTGTGTGCGTGCTTATGGGTGGTTGTATTGATGACATGTGTTTAATTAATTTGTTTTTCCACTTGTTGCTATCTGTTTCCTCAAATTTTGGCTGCTGAATAGCTTCAGAGACTCTTAGCAGCTAATACAGACTGATACACCTGGCTACTTTCTTTCTTTCCAAGTTAGCATAGGCTGCATCAGCATTTCTTCTCCCCAGTCAGTTATGTTCAGATCACATGCATGAAAATCCCAGGTGGGAACACCCCCAGTTCACATTATTTATTCCCAATGTGCTGATGAAGGCAGCAAGAAGAGAAAGAGGAACAAAAATATATCTAAATAGAAAAGAACATGTGGTCTCATGGCTGAAAGGAAGGAATGGCTTTCTCATAACAACAAAATATTTAGGACTCTAGTCCTTGGGAGCCTGAGTAGTCTGGGGAAGGGATATGTACAGCTGCCAGTGTTGGCAGGATTTTGTCTCCTGGCCATTTGCCTACATTTCCAAGATATCAGGACATCTGTTGGATTTATGCTAACAAAGGTCTGCCAGCAGAAGTGGTGGTGTTAACAGAAGGAAGGAGTTGATGATTGCTGAGTAAGGGACAGTGTCCAAAGGATTGGCACAATTTGGGACCCAAAGAGAGACAGAAATGTAAACGATGTGAGAAAGGGTAAATTGACACTTTCCTGATATTGCCAAGTGTCTCATCTGTAGATTTACTCCTGTGCAAGGTTATGGTCTAACATCCTTCTTGAGCAGGTGCAAATGTGAGCACTGGCAGTGCAGGACAACAAATCAAATATGTTGAACCTATTGCAAATGTAGAAGAAATTACTGACTGTCATTTTCCAGCAGTGAAATGTTTCTTTTTCATATGTTCTTTCAGATGTCCATTCTGTAAACTTCAGATAGATTTTTTTTCACTTTTAGAAAAAAAAAGCTTTGCTCTTTAAAAAAAATCTGAGACAGTGGCAAGAAACCAGTATGGTTAGTAATGCACTTCTAACATTTTTTTGTTTGGTTATTTTGTTGTTATTGTTTTCAAACAAAGAAAATCACCAATATTCCCAATGTTTTTCTTCTGGTCTGACTTAGGAATATGAGGCTACTGGATCTACTGGATCCAGACACTGCTGGATCTCTCAAACAAAAGCTAATTTTAAATTCTTTTCAGTGAAGGACCATGGAAGCATGAGAGTTCATAATAGCAAAGTCCAAAATAAAGGGAATCAATGCATTTTGTTATATGTGCAACCCATTATATTTTTTTAATAAATTAAAAAAAAAACTTTTGCTAATAGGATTATGTCCAGATACCCTGATGTTACAATTTAATGAAATACTTACTGAAAAATCTTTCTTGTGGTTCTATTGAAATACTTCAGCAAGTGGCAGATGGCAACACCCAGTAGACTACAGCCTGTTAAATCTTGCAGAACTTATATTATGTTGCAGTGTGAGGAAAATTGAAACTTGAAAGTTTTGCATTTCATTTTTTCTGTAATATGTCATGGGCCACACTTCAGTCCTGGTTTCTACTCTTACTCTAAATGTTTTTCTTTTATTATAACATGTCTGGATATGATTTAGAAACATGTAATTAAACTCTTTTTCTATCAAGAAAAAAAAAATCACAAAAGGATACATTATTTTTCAAAACAAATGCTTGTTTTCATATTTTGGTAGAAGCGCATAGTAGATTAAGGAGCCCCATTAGGATGAAAAATCTTAATGGAAAATTATTCCACATGAATTCATCAAAGTTATAAGATTTAGTCAAAGAATAGCTTGTATCTTCCAGATGGAGGTCAAAATCTCTCCTAGCATCTAATATAAGATAGGGTTTAGGCTTACGTTAACTTTCTGAGAGCTACGAAGATTTCCTTCTGTTTTAATTGATGCATGTTAGCATCCACAGGATTTTTTATTTTTTTTGGTTCAATCTTTAAAAAAGCCAAGGATGTATTTGTATTCCACTGAATCTCTGAGACTTTGGCACTGATTTGAATGATTGTAAAGAAAGGCCTCCAAGTGGGAACATTTTATGGCTATTTAGGGGGCAGTTTCACATTGGTAGAACAGCAATCATTAAGGGCCTTAAGCAAGGCAACACACAATGCTCCTAATCTTGACATAAAATAACAGGACAGTCATCATTTAAATCTGGCATGTCCCTTACAGGCATTTACCCTTATAATCTTTGATTCCAGTTGTATGATAAATATGATAAGTACTCCCTGAAGTCTAGGCACAGGGAGTTGAATGTAGACAAAAATAAGTTTCCAAACAAAATTATTGGTAGAAGACTGAGAACAATAAGGGGATAATGAGTAAAGACTGGGAAATGTAGGCAAATGTTGATTTAGAAGCTGGAATTGCCTCCACTTGGAAATTAAAATTTGCAACATCTGTATTCCAAGCATAACAGCAAAGAAACCCATAGAAATGTTCAGGATTCTTCAGGAAATGCATTTTGAAAAACTGTCCATAATTTGAAAAAATTATTAAATATACATTCTATTTAATCATTCATGTAATTGTTTCCTATAGGGTGATACTCATTCCAACTTGTCTAACTACCTAATGATTATGAAGAGAGACTAAGATACATGATTTCTACAAAAGGAACCTTCCCCTTCTACCATTCTGCTTTTCAGTAACCAAAAATCTCTATTGCCTAATTTACTGAGAATATGGATCTCATATAAGCCTGATTATCCCTTAAGATTGAGACCTCCTAGACAGTAGAAATATGCATTTTCTAGGAAATGTTTTTAAAGTGAAAGACCTTCAGTTTGCACGTGCTTATATTTAAAAGTTATTCTCCAATTTCCTATATTTTACTCTGTCATTATTGATTCTTGTGCTGTCTTCTCATGAAAGGTCTTTTTGAAGGGTTTTTGCTTTTCCCTGCTACTGGAAAATGATTAGTCTGCTATTGGCTATGCTACTAAGTTGCAGGCTCTGATTTATGGACAATTATACACATCCTGAACTTTAAAATTATATCTCTGAAAAAAAGATCTCTCTTCATTTGATGAAATGTTTAGTAACTGGAATTGCTGTTGCTTCTCAAAAATTACATGAAGCCTATAACCTGCCAGGAAGATATTTACTGTCTGAGGGAGGGAGAGAGGTGCTTTAGATGTGTCTTTATTACTGATTATCTGGTCATACATATTCACCTTACCTCAGCTGGTGGATGAGAAGTTACTCAAGTGACACCAGTGTTTTTCTTCTCTAGAGATGGTACCTCTTTTCAGACTTTTTGACTACACTGAGAGCAGCTGTTCTCACTGGGGCTTCTTCCAGTCTCTGTAAAACACCTTTTCTTTTAGATTAGTGGAACACGAGACAGACAATTAGAATAAATTGTCAACAACAGCCTTCTAGTATCAGAGGCATTTTAATGATCTAGTCATAAACTCCACCTTAAAATCCAGCAGTGGTTTTTTTTTATTTTGTTCCCATTGCTACTACTGTCAGGTTGTTTCAGAAGAAAACCTCTTTCCTCTGAGGTTTAGAAACTCTCTTTTAAATTGTATATGGTCATTCTGTTCCCAGTTTTCCACAGTATTGTTTAATTTATGTGGTGATTACACTCTAATGAGCATAACATACTTTATGTCTCTCTGTATCTGGCTAAGCTAAACAAACCCGATATTTCGTCTTCCTCAGAGGGTTTTTTGGTCCCTTGATCATCCTAATAATTCTACTTTTTGTCTATTCTAATTTGGAATATCTATCTTTCTAGTTTATCAGATTTTATTTAGCTTTCCCTAAGGTAGCAGATATCCCTTAGTTGACACAAAGGAGTAGACATGGGATTGCAGAACAGATATCAGGAATGCAAAAAGAGGGAGACTCAGACTCCCTCAAACACTACCTCTTCAAATACTCTGGTAGTTCTGGAGGGAAAAAATGGGCAACTGCCTGCAAGGTTTGATTTCCATGAATCTAACTAGTTAGTCCAGTACCTCTTCTCATTCTCTTTTAAGCTATTTCTAAGGGAAAAAAAGCAAAATGATAATACAGGTTCTGTGCAATGTCTTTCATGCAGCTCAA
This sequence comes from Ceyx melanurus, assembly GCA_024611195.1. Lineage (NCBI taxonomy): Eukaryota > Metazoa > Chordata > Aves > Coraciiformes > Alcedinidae > Ceyx > Ceyx melanurus. The sequence continues at coordinate 24,773 of JANHGL010019702.1, forward strand.
GGAACTAATGTGAAAAATTATTCCAGAACACCCCTCCCTGCCATGGTGTTTGCAGTAAAAGGATCTGTTTCAAGATCAAACTTGTAGAAAAACAGTTACATCAAGCAAAAGCCTTAATTGCACTTTATCATAGAGTTGTGACATTGACCATTCAACAAAACCAAATGATGATTGAAACAAAACCAAGTCATGGGGGACTTTAATTACCTAGACTTCTGCTGGAAAAGTTGCACATCCAGGCACAGTCAGTCCAGTAGGTTCCTCTAGAGCATTGATGATAACTTCCTAATGCAGGTGTTGGAGGAGCCAACAAGGAGAGGAGTGATGTACTGACCAACAAAGAGGGACTGGTTGAGGGTGTGAAGGTAGGAGGCACCCTTGGCTGTAGTGACCACGAGATCGTGGAGTTTAGAATTGCAGGCAGCAGGCACAGGACCACAAGCAGGATTGCTACCCTGGACTTCAGAAAGACCAACCTTGGCCTTCTCAGGGAACTGCTTGGAAAAGTCCCATGGGTCAGTGCCCTGGAAGGCAAGGGGGCCCAAGCAAGTTGACTAATATTCAAATACCACTTCCTCCTGTCTCAGGATCAGTGTATCCCAAAGAGTAGGAAATCTAGTAAGAGAGTTAAGAGACCTGCATGGTTGAGCAGGGAGTTACAGGACAAACTTAAGAAGAAGAGGAAATATATAAAACATGCAAGGAGGGACAGGACACTTGGGAAGAATACAGGAAGGTTGTCAAAGGATGCAAGGATGCAACAGGGAAAGCTAAGGCCTCCCTTGAAATTAATCTGGCAAGGGAGGTCAAGGACAGCAAGAAAAGCTTCCACAAATATGTTGGAGGCAAAAAGAAGTCTAGAGGTAATGTGGGCCCACTGCTGGATGAAGTGGGTGCTCTGGTGACTGAGGACAGAGAGAAGGCTGAGTTACTGAATGCCACCTTTGCCTCGGTCTTTACTTCTAAGGCCACCTACCAGGAGTCCCAGGTCTCTAAGACCACAGATGAATTCTGGAGGGAGGAAGGTTTTTCCTCAGTTGAAGAGGCTTGGGTTAGAAACCAGTTGAGCAAACTGGACATCCAGCAACTTGACCAGTTGAGCAAACTGGACATCCACAAGTCTATGGGTCCTGATAGGATACACCCATGAGTGATGAGGGAGATGGCAGAGGTGATTGCCAGGCTACTCTCCATAATATTTTGAGAGGTTCTGGAGAACAGGAGAGGTGCCTGAGGACTAGAGAAAGGCCAATATTGTCCCAGTCTTTAAGAAGGGCAAAAAGGAGGACCTGGGTAACTATAGGTCGGTCAGCCTTACCTCCATCCCTGGAAAGGTGATGGAACAGCTTGTTCTTGATGCCATCTCTAAGCCTATAGAGGAAAGGAGGTTTATCACAAGTAGTCAACATAGATTCCATCAGGGGAAGTCATGCTTGACTAATCTGATAGTCTTTTATGACGATATAAGTAGATGGATGGATGAGGGGAGGGCAGTGGATTCCTTGACTTCAGCAAGGTTTTTGATACTGTCTCCAATGGGATCCTCACAGCCAAGCTTAAGAATTATGGATTGAGTGATTGAGGAGTGAGGTGGATTGAGAATTGGTTGGACAGAGCCCAGAGAGTTGTGGTCAGCGGAACAGAATCTGACTGGAGGCCTGTGACTAGTGGCGTCCCCCAAGGGTCAGTGCTGGGTCCAGTATTATTCAATATATTCATCAATGACCTGGATAAGGGGATAGAGGGCACCCTCAGCAAGTTTTCTGATGACACCAAACTGGGAGGAGTGGCTGACACAGCAGCAGGCTGTGCTGCCATCCAGAG
>JANHGL010019704.1:0-30719 GCA_024611195.1 Ceyx melanurus
CTGGCAGGGGGGTTGGACTAGATGATCTTCTAGGTCCCTTCCAACCCCTAACATTCTGTGATTCTGTGATTCTGTGAGGGTATCCAGCAAACTTCCATTTGCTGTCAAGGGTACACCAGCACTGAAAAACTTGGAGGGACAGAGAAAGTACCCCCGAGATGAGAGCTGGACAATGCCTCTCCCCATAGCTGCTCCCCCTCAAACTGATTTTCAGGGCCTTTATACAGACTCTCAAAAAGTTTCAAACTATGTGGCTTTTTACATTTTCCCTTTTCAAGACCATCTCGATGCCTACTCAGTCTCATTGGCACGGTTTTGCCAACCATCAGCTGAATTTTTCCAGTCTTCTAATCATCCAATTGGTTTTAACTATGTCCTTTTACATTTTAGTCTTAAAAAAATAAATGAATAATTGTTATCTGTGGCTAAAAGAAGAAAAGATATTTTCCCATACACATAAAAGGACTGTGCTGTGTTATTTAGCATTGTTTTCTACATATTACATACAGCAGGCAAAAAGCAGCATATCTTCCCAGGAAAACACCTATGATGACTTGTTTGTAACTCTCAACAATATTAGGGATGGCATGAACTAAAAAACACCTTTAAGAGCACCCATCAATATATCTGGGCTTCTTCTGTCAATAAAATTAATTGATATTATATTGAAATATTAATTTATTACAAGTTCCACATAATTTCTAGTCCAAGTATGATGGGCCTACAGCAGCTCCATGTATTATATATGACTATCCCTTTCTATATTAATAAAAATGAAAAAAAAAGTCTTCAGTGAAGCTTTTGCCTAACAAAATACTACCATAGAAATACAGCATCTATAGGAACTTCATATGCAAAAAATATTTTGTTTATGACTGCCCTTTAAGACTGGTTTTTTTTGCAAGATCATTTGTAAGATTGCACTGTTTCCCAGTGCAGCAAGAAGTGCAGAGCAGATGTATTTATTCAGGAGCATCTACTGCAATAGAAGATACTAGTTCAATCCCAGAGTGTCCTGCCTCCATTCCATAGAAGTTTCATATTTGGCTTGGAGAATCTTATGTACACCATCAGATCCATCACTCCTGCACACTTTCTCAATGAAATAACAAATGAAAAGCAAGAGATAAATGTACTGAAGAATTTTATCACAACTTTCAAGATCACATGTACATAATATCTATTTATACTTGTGCAGAATGAACAGAGAACTCCAACATGCTACTAAACATCATACCAACAGCACTACTTAGATATTCTGCACCTTCAAACAAATTCAAAACATGGAAGGCATGCGCAGAGATTCAAAGTGAAAGGTTTAAGTTAATAGGACTGAAAATTAGTTTACCTAAAAAATGTGCTTTTTTTTTTTTTTTTTTTTTTTTTAATCATGTGCTTGTTTAATTGTGTTCATTCCTGGAAATCAGGCAGCCTTGTCTGGAGAGATACAGTAACAAGCTTAGGCATGGTGAAGGAAACAGACACAGTATTTTCAATATACTTAACCAGAACATGGGATTAGGATCCCTGCTGGTTTGAAGCTGGATCATCCATAGTATCATGAATAACCTTGAGTCAGAGTAAAGAAACAGACCTTAAACTAATTAAACCCATTTCTTAAAAAGAGGAGCCAAATGAGCTTTCTTGTCACAAAAAAAATTGTACCTGTATCTTCCCATGAGCTACCTACGGCATCAAAACAGCATCAGTGTAGCTCAGGGACAAGTTACTGCAATTTTTGCTCCATTGACATTTGTACCTGGTGCCCACACCTACACAGAGTCACTATGATAGATTAGGGAATCCCATTTCAGCCTCTGGTAATTTCAGATTACTAGGTAATTTTTTTTTTCAAATTAAAATTTGAAAGTAAAATGATTGATATCCAGCAATTGCATTGAGACTCTGTAAACATAAGAGGAGATGTTTTTGCTTTTCAAGTACAATATGGTTATAATATATATATATATATATTGTTTTTACTGGAAAACTCAAGCTGCTTCTTGAATTCTTATTTGTCTGCTAATATATCACCTTTAGCAAAAAATCTTTCAGCAAGACACTGATGCAACAAAGGAATTCATACTGAAGTATAGCACTGTGTAAAAATATTTTCACAAAGAAATTTCATGAAAAGACAGCCTCTCAGTTCTGTCTTAGATATTTAAAATGCAGTAAAAACATCCTTGTCAAATGGTCTGTACTCATTTCTTTCAGTGAAACTGCAAAGATAATAATTAAGGAGCAAATGTTTTGCAGAATTTAATCATCAGTTTCCAGGGCTACATGGATGTAATATTTGACCTGATTTCTGCAGGTTTGAATTTTATTTTATTTTTTCTAAACTTCTACTGCGTCTGAAAGCCACAACAATATTATTTTTTTCTTTCAGTAGTCCACTTTTCTCTGTTTTTGGCTGTGGTCTCCAGCAAAGCCTGTTCAAACACAGAAACATCACACCTCTCATTTACAAACAGCTCCAGCCAAAAAGCGTTCTCTAGTTTTCCAAGAAATTGTAACTGTTTTGAAAATGTTCCAGAAGTAATACACAACTTTCTCCTCATGTGAGGAGCCAAAGCAGTAACCATAAGTCATTAACATATAATAATGAAATTAGTTTTGCCTGATCAAAAGATACTTGCAACAATATACCTAAAGATTTCTCTGCCAACTTTATCTTAATATCGGTTGTCAACAAGTTCCACAATTTAATGACGTGCTGTGTGCAGAAAAAGTGCTTTTGTTTAATCTCTTCCTTGACATTTTTCTGGGTGCCCCAGTTTGCCTTTTGTGAAGCAGTGGAAAAAAAAAACCAACCCAACACCACAAAAAAACCCTAAAACAAATCAGGAAATAAACACTCTCTATTCACTTCCCCGAGCCATTCATGACTACACAGACCTCCACTGTAGGTGATATTATGTCCTCTCCAATTGCCTTTTTTCCAGACAGAAAATTTCCTACACTAATTAGTTCCTATTTACACAAAAGCAGCCCCATACCTCTAACTGCCTTCGCCATGCCTCCACGTACCTTAATTCTGCTCTTAACAAAGCAAACACAAGTGGACACGGTTCTGGAGAAGCAGGCACAGCAGAGATTACACAGCCACATAAGGATTTGGTTGTTCTCAGTTTCCCTCTCAGCGGTTTGTAATGCTCTGCTTGCCTTGTGGACCAACAATGAGTGCTCACTGAGCTGCTGCTGTTTTCAGGGAACTCCCCACAATCGGTTGAGGTCTCTTACTGAGGGTTACAGCAAGCTCAGTGTTGTCTTTTCTCATATATATCATTCTGTACAAACAATTAATTTCACCTTCTCTACTGACGGGTTACTCAGCATCACCAATTTATCCTCCAAGTATTTGCACTCAGCACTGAATTGGAATAATTTTGAATAATTCCACATATTTGCAAATGTTGTCTTTCCACGCTTCCTTTCTATTTCCAGCTCATTTAGGATTATGTTGAATAGCTGAAGCTTCCACAGAAATCCCTGCTTTAGTCCACCAGTAACCCCCCTTCTCACACAGAAAACTAAAGCAACTCTCAGTTTTTTGTCTTTTAATCAATTATTAACCCACAAGAGGCCTTCCATTTTAACCCAGGGGAGGTTAGTTTCTCTAAGAGCCTGAAAGAGTGGAAGAAAGCCTATTTAGAGAATATAACATTTCTAGAGGTAATTAAATCACATAGAGGTTTCTCTGCCACTTTGCATGGGCCCTACCACATCGCTTGCTACGAAGGGAAGGGGCAGAGCATAAGTTATGCCTATGCAGCTGAATCCTCTGCCAAATACCCCATATTGCTTTCCAGCAATCCCACGTGGCCAACACCAGGCAGGCAAGTCAGCCACGCTCCTTTCTGGACGACCCCATCATCAGATGTCACAGAACTCTATAGATTGCATAAGCAATGAAGCTACGGGTACAGGCATCTACATCACCACTGCTGCCCTAAGACACTGCAGATGTAGCCAGAAAAACTTACCCAAACTGGGCTCCTGCAGAGTGGGAAGAGACCCACTGAATGCAGCTTTCACAATCTAGGTCCTCACTGGTCCTACAAAAAACTGCCACTTATACCCACTGCACAAGAGCAACACTGATCCCCAGTAGAAATAAAAGGGGAAAAGGAGACAGGACAGTTGATATGAAAGATCCAAACAGAAAATGCATTTTTAACATTTCAACCTCCTCTTGGCACCAGTTCTTTCTTCATGAAGCAAAGGGATTTATCCCTTTTATTTTTCTGAATGACCGAGTTCTCTTGGTAATCAGCCCAGTTAGGCTTTATTATGTAAAGCATCTGGGATTTGAAACTGGGATTCATAAGCAGAGATGGCAGTATTCTGGTTTTGGCAACACCTCGCTCTTCCACAAGGAGAAAATTGTTCCTAGATTCACAATCTCAAGGAATACAGAGAACTTTGCATTGTACAAGTCATTACTCTGCAAATACATGCAGGAAGGAAAAAAAACCCCAAAAAAGTAAAAGTCCTTTCTTCTTTAAAACTCAAAACACTCATACAAAGCCAGAGTATGGGCAAGGTTCATATAGGAGCAGAGCCTAAAAAAGCCTTCAGATGTGCAGGAGTATTTAGGAAAAGAATTCCACCACAATTATGCCTTGTTTTATTAATCTGTTAATTTATCAAATCTCTACAGAGTCCTCAGTGTCAGATAAACCTCAAAAATATTTTCCTTTGAAAAAGTAAGTGGTATACAGAAAATCTCTCTCACAGTGAAGAAGTTTTTCCTCATGTTGACGTGGAGCTTCCTGTGTTTCACCTGCTGCCATTACCCCTCATCTTATCACAGGGCACCACTGAAAAGAGACTGATCCCTTCTACTTGACACCCACTCTTCAGATATTTGTAAACATTAATAAGATTCACTCTCAGTCTTCTCCAGGCTAAACTGCCCCACAGTTCTCAGCTTTTCCTCTTAAGAGAGATGTTCTAGTCCCTTCATCACCTTTGTAGCTCTCCATTGGACTCTCTCTAGTATTTCCCTGTCCATTAAGAACTAACCTTAAACTTTGAGGGTAGTTCTTAAGTCTTAGCTTAGCCACTAGCTCTTCCATAATTAATTTATCATATCCTGTAACTCACTTTTACACAAAAGCAGCATTCCTCATACTTCTGTGAAGTTTTGTAGGCAGTCTCTTCAGACTGAATTAACTTAAAATGACTGACCATATCAAGGCTGTCAGTACTTCCTAACATAAGAGATCTGGTTCTTTTTCCCCAGCCTCCCTTGCTTTTATGAAGCAAATTAATAATATGCCATTTGAATCTCTTCCCCTGATCTTCTGCGTTTCTGAAGGGTGCCAATTTTCTGAGTAAATGATTCATTCAGTTTTCTTCTTATTATTCCTCTCCAGTTTGAGAAGCTGAACTACCCAGATGTGTGGGCAGATGTGCTCCTCTAAAAGCAGGCATGGCAATGAGTCAGTGTCACTTTCTCACCAGCACAGTGCCGACTGAAACCCTACCTAAGGTTACTGAGTTGTCTGTAGAGATGAAAGAAGCACTTTCTGTCATACAGGGGAGTTGGGAAAGAACTTGCTGCAAAGAGAAGCCATATGGAAAAAAATAAAGCATCACTGTTATTTTCTTCTTTGGGGCACTTCGACGGGTATGCACCACTTTGCCTCAGTCTTCAGCAGCAGAACTGATTGTTCCACAGACACCCAGTCCCCTGAGCTGGAAGACAGGGCTGGGGGCAGAATGAGCCATTACAATTCAAGATGCAATAGTCAGTGGCTTGCTACACTATTTAAACACACATAAGTCTGTGGGACCAGATGGGTTAGAACCAAGAGTACTGAAGGAGCTGGTGAATGAGCTCACCAAGCCTCTCTCCATCATTTGCCCAGAGTCCTGCCTAACTGGGGAGGTCCCAGAGGACTGGCAAATGTGACACCTATCTACAAGGAAGACCAGAAGGAGGATCTGGAGAACTACAGACCTATCAGTCTGATTTCAGGGCCAGGAAGGTCATGGAGCAGATCATCTCGAGTGCCATTATATACCTGTCCTGGTTTGAGTGAGAACAGAACTAGTTCTGTTCAGGGATTTTACTGTTCAGCTCAGTTCCTCCAACTAACAGCATGTCTGAAGTCAGCAGTGTGTTTCCCAGGCAGTGTCTGCTCCTTGCAATGATAACACCCGATGGTTAGAGTTAGTACCAAGGTTGGTGTGCAGACCAAGACCACAGTACTTTACATATAGAAAAAAAAAAAACCCAACAAACCAACAGTGGAAATGGGGAGCTCTTGTTTCCAAAGAGGAGATACTGAAAGGTGGCATGATAATTAAATAGATGATAGAGTGTGGCTGCAGAGATGTCAGTGACATTGTCCCCCAGGATCCTCCATTTAAATGCAGAACTGATATTGATTCAGAAAACACAAATCTTTTGTCTTCTTTTGTCATGGTGGTTTTCTTTTCAAAGGAAATGCAGGATGAGGAGTAAAAAAATTAATTTATCACACACACACACTAAAAGTCTATCCCAGATTTTTCAAAGCTCAACCATCTGAGGTCTCCTAAAAAGTATTAGAATTCAAATCAGTCCCTTTTTGTGTGTGTTCAGATTTGGAGCATTACAAAAAGTCCAAACTTAATTACATGCAAATAATCAGTATCTGAAAAGTTTATCAGGTCTACTATTCAAGAGTCAGGGTTGATTTAAAAGTCTCAGGAAATTGCTTGTAACAAAATGTGATACTTAACTGTCACTTATCTTTGTTAATTTTACATAGAATCAGCAATATAAAGAGAAAAAAAAAAAAAGTAGGGTATTTCCAGGACCATTCAATTTGATTGTAGAGAAAAAAACCTAAAGTGCTTAGCCCCGAGGAACAGGCTGACAAGTATTATCATGGATAAAGGCAGAGTAGAAGGACGTCAACTTCATTGCTGAACATTTTTTTAATGGGATGCATCTTAAAATTTGACTGCCCTTTTTCTCTTGTACATCTTTTAAAATGTAGCATTCGCTGCAGCCTCAGGATGACACAAAGCTGCTCCCTTTTCAGGAAGGGAAATAGTGCAATACTCTGGGAACTTGTTAAGGACATGGGAAAATGCAGTTTGTGAGTGGCCTGGCTGAGCTGCCCACCTCTGGCAGACGTGCCCCCCTCAAGACTACTTACTAGTCTGCCCTGGGTGCTGGGCTCCCTCCTGGACTGCACCCCAAGCACTGGTAAAGGACTTGGCTTTGTCTTGATGCAGAACAGAAAATTTAAGAAGTCTCAAAAAAATAGGAAAATTATTTCCAATAACCACAAGGGTTTGTAGCCTGAAGCCAAAGAGGCCAAAGCCCATACAAGATCTCAGTCTTGATGCAGAACACTCCCTCACCACAGGTCCTTCAGTGTTCCCTTTGTGTCTTTCACAGAGTTTAAAAACTTCTCTGTGTTTGCTTAACAGGCCCATTCCTCATCTGTTTTATTGAATACAATCTCACTCATTAAAACAGCATTATTTTCTTAGTCTGGTTATTTGTGTTGGTGGGTGCCTAACAGAGGAGAAAAACACCAGGTCAGATCTCATCAAAAATGGCAGGAGATTCCAGGTAGAGACAAAAAACAAAACATTTTTTTTTGTGTACTAACTAGCAAAGGTGGCTGTTTCCTTAATGACTTGATTGTTGGGTTGGTCAAGATCTTGAGGGAAATAAATGGCTTTTGGAGGATGCTAATGCATCTCTAGAGACCAAAGAGTCTTTTCCTTTGTTGTGCTGTAGCTAAAGTTTTGAGTCAGGCCTTCCAGTGCATGGCATCTGACATCCTCAAGCCTGCTCCATATCTCTCTGTCCTTTGAAATTGCAGCTTTAAATTGCATTTCATAGTTGTAGCCTCCTCGTTGCTCATCCATACTCTGGTTGTCTAATACTCATTAATAAAATCCCAAATGCAAAGGACCTAGTGAGTAAACTTATATACAAGTTTCATGTGAAAGGTTGCCTCCTTTTAGAGAGTAAAAGGAGTTTATGAAACATTTTAAAGCCTATTTTAGCAAGCAAACCCACCACGGAGTCACTGCCAGATGTCTCTGTATTTGACAAGCAACAGCCAATGTTTTGTCAACTTGTGGTGTTTTTCTATAGAGTAGTCTTCTCAGCAATATATTTTCTTTTTCCAGTATGGAAAAATCATCTTACCAATAGAACAATGGTGCAAATGCAACTTTTACCTCACACACTTGTGATCCAGGTACACACACGAAGCTATGTTAAATCTATCTGCCAAAAACTATCTAATTCTTAAGCAATACTTGCTTAACACAGCTTTATTTTCTTACAGTACAATAATGCAAGTAAGTTGTAAATGAATTCTTCATTATATAATTGCACAACCACTGTTGCACAGATTTGGTTTTGGCTTGAACTGTTGAGGCTGATCGTGAGCATCACCAGAACCTTCTCACACAGTAGATAAAGCCATGCTCTTTTCACAGCCAGAACAAAAATACTACTCTGTGAGAACACACACATGTATCCCATATTGACTTACTTAAATAAGCTACAAATAAAACCAACGTCCTGCCAAAATTCTAATTTGAGGCAAATGTAGCAGCAATTCCTTGCAGCAGCAATTTGATCTCCAACTCTAGAAACCAGCTAAGACTGCAACAATAGGCAAACAATAGCACTGAGCTTTAAAAGGCAAGACTTTATAAATAAGTGTTGAAAAAAACTAGATGCTGCAAGTAAATATATATATATATACACATGCACACTGCCCATGCTTAGGCTTGTAAATACCTTTCTTCGTGTTCTGTCCGAAATCCAAAGCACATCAGACATCTCCTTTGATCAGGTGTTTTATGCCAGAACAGCAAAAGGACACAGCATTTGAGAATCAAGTGTAGTTAAAAGGTCTAAGTGTGCCTGTTAAACTCTTCTCAAATGCAGCAAAATTGACAGGCTCAGTGCAGCACATGTAGGTTTTGCAGTGAATTTGTTTCCAAGGAAACCAATAGCTGCAGATGTTTCCCATGTAATGGGGAAAGAAATTCAGCAGTGAGATTCCTTGTTTCCTCAATATTTTATTCTGATTTTTTTTCTGATCAAAGTATTTCTCAAACTCCACTAAAAGATCAGACTGCATTAAAAAAAAAAAAAAATAAAAATTTAAACTTCTCTAGACATAACTTCACTGAACAGGGTGCTGCTAAAGGAAGCACCTCACCTTTAAATGTTTTCCTCTATCTTCTATCAGTCTCCTCTCCCAAAGTGACCTGCCTCTCCTACTTTGTCTTCTATGACCAACACACACAAAACCCACCCCATGTCATGGGTTTTCATCCTAAAAGGTGCTCCAACAACTTGTCAAGGCTCCAGCTTCCAATTATGGGTGCTGAGTTGGAGAGGCTCTGGGAACGTCTATTCTTACCACATGGCACAGCTTTGCAAAATTGTATCATGCTATAGAGATGACAGACGTGATTTATGCTGCTTGGGATCAGAGTACAAAATATACATATTTAGTAAAGCCATAATAATGGAGATGCAAGGTAGAATTTTCATTTTCCCTGCTATTTTTCCCCAGTACATGAGCCTGTAACTCAAAATCGCACACAATGCTTCTCATTTATGCTGCAGTCTCAAGCCAACAGAATAAATGAAAACATTATGGGCAGGAGATATATATATATATATTAATTTTTTTTACTAAGACCTCTTTTCTCTGGATAAGATACCAGAAAATTTACAATATCTCCTGAGTTCTGAAAGCTTTTTTGCCTCCCTTGTCCTCTTTTGGCGTTACTGATTCAACAGCAACATCTACTGGGCATGGAAGGGCAAGATACAATTTCTTGTCAGAGATTAATGGGCCAGGCAGAGTAGCAGAAAATACAGCAACTATCCCTGGATATTTATGCGTCCCAGTCACTGTGGAACCAAAACTGAAAGGAACAATACTTTCAAATATGCATTTGCTCTCTACTTATTTGTTCAAAAGGAAAACAAATCCAACAAATAGATAAAAGAATAGTAGTGACTTCTGGTTGCCATTTGGAGATAATACATTTATATTACATCTTCTAGGAATATTAGATACACTGGGCTAACAGAACCAGTTGACAGGAATTCTGACAGTAAAAGTATTCAAACAATCTTCAATTTCATTAAATGAGGTGGTTCATTATACACCTGCATTTTCTATTAAATAATTACACAGATATTAAAAAAAAAAACAACCAACAAAACCACAACAAACAAAACCAAACAGCAGTGAGTAATAACCTGCCAGCTCAGACATCCAAGATGGTCACTCACAGACCTATGAACAAGGATCCCAAAGGACTCTGGCCTCATGACACCCAGCATTTCCCTTCCACTATAGAATCTACTGGAGTCTGAATTCCCTAAGCGGAACATGAGAAGAATTGTGGCCTTGGGAGAGTGACACAGGACAGTCCACTTTTCTGGCAGGCTCCATCTAAGTAAGCCAAAGAAATTGACAGAGTGGCAGCTCAACTTCATCCCTGCCTGTGCCTTTCTGCAGAGCTGGGTGTTTCATCACTGATGATGCATCACATATCAAATGATTATTTATTAGATGTTTAAATGTCACTGGAAACAGAGTGCAAAGCTGAAGATTCAAATTTTACAAGTTAGTGTCTCAGTTGGCAGGGAGTCAAGTTTCCCCTTGCTTCCACCCTGTCTGGTCCAGTGAATCTCAACTCCTTCAAGACATTATCTCCACCAAGGAAGAGTCTGGCAGCTGAGCATCAATGCAGCCCTCGAGGGTGAGGAGGAAACCAAAGAGAGCTCTCCTTTTCTGGGCAAGTTCTCCCATCACTTCACCATGATGTATGTCAGGAACCCAAACACCTCTGTTTTCAGCCTGCTTGAAGTTGACCATTCTAGCTTTGGAGAAGCTCAGCAAGGTGCACGTTTCACAGATTCACAGATATTAGGGGTTGGAAGGGACCTAGAAGATCATCTAGTCCAACCCCCCTGCCTGAGCAGGATCACCTAGACTAAGTCACCCAGGAACAGATCCAGCACACACAGCAGCTCAAGAGCATGGCACATGCCACACTGCAAACAGCCTTGTCAAGAAACCAGCAGCTCTGGGCAAAGTCAAGGAGACCCATCAACCCCTTCCAGTACTGAAAGAATGAAAGAGAATGGGGGACACCCCCTTGAACTTAAAACACCTCAGTGCCACCGAGTGGACTCCCTGAACATTGGCACTGATCCCTCCCACATGCTGGCCCTTCCTTTGCAATGCAGTGAACAAAAGCAAGCCCAGCAGCCCTACTGGCACCCCACCAGTTGGCAAAACAGGAAACCAACCCAGCTGCTCCCTAGGGGCCTGGTCCTGGCTGCTCACATGTATGTCTTTGTGATAACTTCCAGAACCTCTTTTATAGCCCTCATGTGTAAATGTGCTTTACAACAGTGACAAGGGAGGGCATGAATAATTTCTGTGGAAATAATATGTCAGGGTACATGATAGACCACATCATACTATTGCTTAGAGCTGATATTATACAAAAGCACACTACAGCACACAGATGGAACAGCAAATTTCAATATATAGCATGGTTCTAGATTATACACATTCTAAAATGAGGTGTTTTGTAAAATAAGCAGTAAGAGGGAGAGAAAAAAAAAATAGTACACCAGCTTTTTTAACAAACGTCATAGGGCATCTTCACAGTTTCTCCCTCTGCTCCTCTGACTGCAAGTCCTGCCTATATGGAAAAAGAAACTTTCCTCCTGGAAGGAACCTCTCCTCAACACACAGAGTGCAGTGAAGAGGACTTCAGACAGCACTAAGAGAGATGGCTCTGCTTCCAGACCCACCTGCCTTGTTCCAGTGGGTCTTTTTGGAAAGTTCTGACAGCATCACAGAGGTCCCCAAGATCTTCTCTGTAAACACACAACCTGATTCCTGTATCCACACAGCTTACTGGAAACAGAAGCTGCTGGCAAGACTGCTTGTTTTTCCCCAGGAACTGCTCTCCACCACACAGAAACAACACTGATGTGGTTTCCCTGGAACCTTCACCTTTTGGATGGGTCTCCTTGGCAGCAGCTAACCCCAGGTAGCCCATTTTCCACTCAGCCTGCCTATTTCAGTGCAGCTTTTTTCCCCACAGATGATTCTTCAGTGGAAGTCACAGGTGCCACGGGGCTACCACAGAGCCTGCCCTGCTCCCTCCACTCACTCCCAAACTAGCTAAAGGACATCTCCCCAGGTAAGCCTTTGCAAAACAGGGCACACAAATTTGACAGCAGAAAGCTTCAACTGCTAAGATACCAGATTCAACAGTAAATTCATATCCCTCTTTCTATAGAAAAAGATGTTTAGTAACAGTCAATGGAAAATACATTAATCTGCTCAATAATTAGTTTAGATGATATTTTAAGACTACAAGCAATAATCTGATTTTGTGCAACACATAATTTAGAGAATCACAATTTTTCTAATGTACCTCATAATCAGCAAATAGGCTTAAGCAGATCTGATAAACTGAGCTGAGAATATAAAACTGCTCACTAAGTAACCTAAATTGCATGTCAAAATTAAATAAACTCTCTTTAGCCTCCAGCAATTAACCACAATGTTTTTAACTGGAGTAAAAGGCTTTCCTTTGACAGGTGGCTGTTTAACCAGTTCTAGTCAACTCCAAACCAGCACAATTGTCAACAGCAAAGAAACCCAGCAACATACACATCTAGCCTGCAGTTTGTACCTGTGAAGAATGAACAAAAGGCATTCATTCCTAGATAGCTCTTTTCAGTGGTAGGAAGATTCCTCTGCACCTTATTTGTGGACACAAACACAAGCTGCAAAAATAGACTTGGGGAAAAAAAACCCCACATTATTTTCCAGTATTTCTGACATCAAAGCTCACTCCTTCTATGCAGTGACAGTTTGATTTTCTAAACACTCAAAGAGGGGTCATTTATTAACCCCAGCAGCAAATCTGTTCATGTGCATGAAACATTCCTAATTCCTCAGTGTCAGAAGCAATAACTGAACCGTTGGGTTCAGTTATTCAGCATCTAATCTGGGTATTGGCTAGAGCAGAGGCAAACTGATTTATTTCCATGACAAATGGTGAAGTCAGTCTAACCCACAGCTTTTCACTCTATAGGTGTGTAGGTGACACTGACACAATATTAAAGCAGCATGTGAAACCTTGCAGCTCAGATGGTTTCTATTGCATCTGTGCAAGACCTGGTGTTTACTTTCACAATTTCTCCACTTTTGTGGCCTTGGAAGTGAGTGCCAAATCCAGCAGGCAGTTGGGTTTCTGCCATTACTGAAGCAGAAGAGGCAACAAGCAAGGGAGAACTCTAAACTTGCCATACAACTGCTCTCCATTCCGTGGGGAGATGCCTAAGGTTATGCTCTACCCTGTCAGAAGAATAAATCAATTTCTGTAATAGAGTTTGGTTTGGTTTTTGGGTTTGTTTTTTATTTTTTTTCCACCTGTTAGATATTATAATCAAGCAGATTTACAAAGATATCCACTGCCTACAGATGTAGAAAAATGGGATTTACAGAATGCCTAAACAGATTAGACATGCAACCTCTCCTGAATTTCAATTACGCTTTTCCAATCTCTTTGGAGCCACCTGAGGCACCAAAAGCACAAAGGTACTCATGTCAGGGACTAAACAGAATTGACAAAGCTTTACCACTTCAGATTCAGCAAGTAGCTAATCTGTCATCCTGTGTGGAGAAAAGTGAAGCAAGATTTAAATCAAAAGAGAAAGATTCATTACATGCAGAGGTATCACAAAAGCTATTCATTTTCATAATAAACTAAATGTTACTGCTTTCTCTTCTGATTAAATGGTTATGTTTCAAGTAGATTATAAACAAAAGGACATTTGTAATTACTTAATATTAACATATATGAACCCACTGAAGTTGCATTAACTTTTACTTGATTAATATTGCTAGAAAATAATTTCATGCCTCCCAGCTCAACATAAATACATCACTATTTGAGGAAACTCCAAATTTCAGTTTACGTGCATCAAATTTTACTATGAAAACGTCCTGAGCACTACCCAGAAGAAAACAGGTAGAGTTTTCCCCTAACCATCTGAAAATGTCCTTTCTTCTCTGTAGAGATTAATAAATTGGGTTCAGAGAACTTTGAAGAAAAATTAAAAAGGCCTTTGTGCCTTCACTAGAGCTGCCAACGGTACCACAGGTTCTTCAACTTGATCTATTGCCTTGGCAAAGCAAAAAGCTAACTAGCTGTTAGTAAAGGTGAACGGTCATTTCAGGCAGCACCATTTCCTGAAAATGTCTTTTTTGTTTTCTTTTCTTTATTTGTTACTGTATAAAATACCCACAGGTAGAAAGGAAAGAAAACAGCAGCTGAACTGAAAATTCATCAAGTGCATCACTGAATTATAGATATATAGGTATATAGATGCACATTTACATATACACACACTCTGAATTTCAGTGCTGAGATTACTGAAATACCTCTCCATAGCTCATTTTTAGCTGGAAATGCTGTTTTATACTAATGTAGGTTTTCTGCTCTAACTTCTTGAACTGAATGCTACAAGCTGAACAAGAAGTTATTTTTATATATTCCATATTTGTTGTAATTCCTCAGAAAGAAGGAATTAGAGCAAGACATTTGATATTAATTTCATTTAAGAGGCTGGTTAACCTGCATAGCTTAAAAGTCTTAAGATGAAAATCCTGACAAGTCCCCTACTGATTTTAATCACACTGGGATTTCACTACTCTATTACTTGAAGCCACAATACAATACAGATGAGGTTTATCATGCAAAGGTTCTCCTTTCCACAGTGTTAGATAGATTATTCCAATTAGCTTTAAAAATGTCTCATTTTGAGGAATTAAACTCATAAGAATTTTCAAAATTCCTTCAGTATAAATTCAATTTTAATGAAAAGGAGCTCTTTGAACACAGAAAAAAATAGCTCATAAACATGTGTAGAGACTGACACCAGTCCCACAGTGGCCAGTAAAGGAACAGGTCTATAAAGACATTTACTTATAAAATTGAATTCCACTCAGAGTCATAGAATGGATAGTCTGTCTTCATAGGAGAGGTGCTCCAATCCTCTGGTCATCCTTGTGGCCCTTCTCTGGACACTTTCCAGCACATCCATCTCTTGTAATAGGGGCTCCAAAAGTGGGCACTGTAAGCAAATAGCCTCAAACACTGAGAAATGGCAACTCCACACATGTAATATCTGCTCTATCTTACTTGCATGTACACTTCACATCAAATTACTAGCACCAAACAGAAAACTCAGCACAGACACACTTAAAAGCTCCCACAGTGAAATCCAGCCAGTCCTTAGGGACAACCCATGGCCAACAAGCAAACAGAGACATGTACAGTAAAACAAATACTTTTCTCTGCCAGCAGTTATGGTGATCCCAGTTCTATGTCCATAAAAAAGAAAATAAATCCTGAGTTCCCCCTCCTTGGTCTCTGTGACAGAAAGCACCAGGGACACCAATATCTCCTGGCTGTCTGCTGGAGCCTGTATCAGTAAGTGGCTTGTGTATTACATCTTAGGGACTCCTGACCTTGTTGGCCTGTTTTTAAAAGCAAAAAAAAGCTCAGGGGCTATTCAACATCTGCAGGGACAAGCAGAGAAGTCTATAATGCCATCATCATTCCACAGAAAATGCACTGATGTTCATCAGATGACAGAATGCTGTTGTCACTCCCATTGAAAAAGCCTTCCTGTTGCAGGTAGAATTCTAAGAAATCTCCAACTGCCTTGCTAATTTTGGTCTTAACTTGTCATTTTTGTTTACTTGGGGTTTTTTTGTTTGGTTTAGGTATTTTTGAGCATGCAAACAACCTCATCAAAAATACTTGGTATGATGATCACAGCCTCATTTTCTTCATATCCCTGCTAGCTTTATTAATCTAGTTTATAAGCAATCCCTTGAAAAAAGTTTTTCATCAAGCTTTTATTTGAACTACGCTGTAATGTACACATCTTTGCAATTGAAATTAAAATTCTAGTGAGATACTGAATATACTAAAGCTTTTCAGAGAGTATAAAACAGCTCAGAGAATATTAAACAGCTCCAAAAATCAAGGAACTTTCCAAAGATATTGTATAAATGGAAGGCTTCTCCCCAGAAATGCACTGGGACTGTTTTAGCTACCAGTAAAAACAGATTCTAAGAGGTTTTTAAAAGATCATTTTTAAGTACATATTTTTTTACAAGTTCTATTTGTGGCCATCAAGGAACAGAATGGACTTGATCCAAACAGCATTAGCTACTGTTTTTCTGAAAACTCACTTAATTTGAAACAGTATCATTATTCTAACAGTGAACACCTACAATGTTTCCCCTGTACATTACTCATATAATCTTACATTTATATGGTTGTGACTAGGAGAAGCAAGGGGCTAATGAGTAGAACTGAATCATACTCTGGGTTCAGAGTACAACTGAAGTTACCACAACGTACAAGTGTTTAAGAGACATCATGCTATTGCTTTTTTCCCCCCTCTGATGCATGGGATGAGCCACCAGTGGTCTTGATAATGTAACCTGACCACAGTGTCCACACAGTCATGCTGTGGCACGTATATAGTTCAGTCAAAGCTGCCAGCTTCAGTAATGCCACTGAGCAGTGCCTGAAAGGAGCCTGTGTGTGGAAAACAATGCAATTTAAAATTATGAGATGATGCTGAGCACACTTCTTTCCAGGAGTACCTGAATGTAGCAGATGAGCATCTCAAGTCCCTGGGAATGCAACAGCTGATGGGGTGCTTTGCAGCACTGTGACAAGTATTAGAGCTGGCACATCACAGTCATTCAGCTGTCTTTCCAGCTGCCTTGCAGTTTCTCCCACAAAAATCTCAACAATCATGTAAAATGGTAAAAAGACACACATTTTATAGTTTAAAATAGTTTAAAAACCTTTATATGCATGAAATATGTCTTCTCAGGTAAATTTGGACCAGGGAGACTTCAGACTTCAGTCTGCAGTTACCTCTGTACTTGGATTCCTCAAAACAGAGGAATGAACAGAGGAATGATCATCCCCCTGCTTTTGTAAAAGCTTTGACTGCAGCACCCTCATGGCTGTTTGCTACCACACAGCAATTACAGACATCACACTAGCAAATCCTGATACCACAGTTTCCTCTGCTCCCCTATGGCTTCAGCATCATGGCAGGAGGCTAAAAACACTCTGTGAAAAGATTATAGATCTGAACTGAACAGAGGAAAAGCCAAGCAAAGAAAAGGTGCCAACTGTTTGGAGGGACCATCTCTAGAGCAGAAAAGCCCCACTCAAAAAAGCCCTGTTGTAATGTGAGCAGGCTTCCAAGCACAGCACTCCTGAAGTCCAACCCCAAACACGTAGAATGCTCTGTTAAAAGGCACTGAGAAATCACAGGAGAAATCACAGGAATACTGGATTCATTGGGGTTTTTTAAAAACACTCATGACTGTTTCCCACACCACCATCCTTCCTCCATGATTTTTCCATTTTCAAGCCACTCCTGAAGACACGAGAGGGAAGGATGTATCACAAGCACTGTTTTCAAGGAGGGAAGAGCACTCCCAAGTTGGTTGAACATTATCTTGCTTCCACCTCAGCTGTGCCCTGCCTCAAGCTGAATTTTGCCTGCTGCTTCATCTATCACTTTCCAGATAGGCTTTGAAGCCTCCCAAGATGCAACGTGTTTTCTCTGTGTAAACTCCCAGACACAATGAAGATCTGATCTTAATTACAACATCTAGCAGAACACTGCAGTAAATATATTGCTATTAATACAGTATCAATAGCACAGCAGATGAGTTTCTGGAGAGGCAACAGAATTGTCAAAACTTCAGCAACATATGGTTTAACTAAGAAGAGCAGCAAGATGCTTTCCATCCTACATCATTATTAGTCTGCAGGAGACCAACACCCAGCACATTTGCTTACAGAAGCTGAAAAACAGAGTAGGGCAAAGCCTTCAACAACATTGCTGGAGTTTATTTTCCACAACAGCATTTATCTTTCTGGCTTTTCCCACCAGAAGACTACAAGGCTTAGCTTCACAGAAAAGGTTTCTTTACCAACCACAAAAACACTTGCTTCTTTTCCCCAAATAAGTATTTGAGCAAACATGAGAACTAGAGCAAAACAACTGCTCTTCCCACCACATATCAAACACATAAATTGCCCATTTTAAATATCCACCATATTACATTGCTGTAGATCTCTTCAGAGCAGATCCTTTCTAGCAGTCCCTTGATAAAGTCAGAAAATGTTAATATGCAGATTGCATCAATTAAGAGCAATAATTTGTTAAAAATCAAAACCCAATAACATGGCTACAAACACAAGGATTCATTCAATACTAGCAATGGTATAAATTATGACACAAAGAGCTCTCATAGTGTATTTAATTTTGAACTTTAATTACTTTACCAGAAAACTATCTGCTACAAAGTTTCTCATGTCTAGCTCTGGGAAAGCCATGTGTACATGGTTCTCTTCTTCAAGTCAGAAGAAATGCATTTTTTTGCAGACTATGTTCTACTTTTTCTAGGAATAGAGTATGATCAGGTGCTTTTCAGTTGTGATTAATGGCCTGCAACTTAGCTGTCAAGCCAGGCATGGATGTGATCCTCTGTGCAAAACCTGCTGCATCTCAGGCCAGGAAACTTAGTCCATAACTTCTTTCACTAAACCTCACATTCCTTTCACATGGACTTCAGTGACAGAATGCCAGCAGCCAGCTAACAGGGGAAATTAGCACAGCTAAGCATGTACAGGGGATTATTACAGGCAGTCTCACGCCTGTGAGGTATGTATATAGAATTATAGAATGTTAGAGGTTGGAAGGACCTCTGGAGATGATCTAGTCCAAATCCCCTGCCAGAGCAGGATCACCCAGGGCAGGCTACACAGGAACAGATCCAGGTGGGTTTTGAAAGTCTCCAGAGAAGGAGACTCCACAACCTCTCTGGGCAGCCTGTTCCAGGCTCTGTCACCCATTCAGTAAAGAAGTTCCTCCTCATGTTCAGGTGGAACCTTTTATGCTCCAGTTTATACTCATTGTTCCTTGTCCTATTGCTGGGCACTACAGAGAAGAGATTGGCTCCTTCTATTTGACACTCACCCTTCAGATATTTATAGACATTAATTGGATCCCCTCTCAGTCTTCTCAAGACTAAACAGCCCCAGTCCCTCTTCATAGGGGAGATGTTCAAGTCCCTTAATCATTCCTGTATCTCTCCATTGGACTCTTTCCAGTAGGTCCCTGTCTCTCTTAAATTGGGGAGCCCAAAACTGGACAGAGTATTCCAGGTGTGGTCTCACCAGGGGAGAGCAGAGGACGAGACACTCAGTTACTGGTCTGTCTTCACTGCTTTCATTCTAATCCCCGCAGCTCACCAAGTTCCCTTTGTAGATCAACCAGTTGACACTTGATTCACTGTCACATCAATAGAGAATCCACATCACTCAAGTCTGCACCTAGCACAGCTCTCCTGTGAATTTCTGGAGGAGAAGCAGTGATTTTCCATTTAAAATCCTCCAGGTGACACAAGACAGAACTACCTTTCCTCTGACTGTACTCCGGGCTTGTCTTCCCAGGACTTGTTTCTTTGTCTTCCACAGGAACACCAAACTAAAAAATCTTCTTGAAATTTCTTAGTCTAGTTTAAGGAACTGAGATGAAATCAAGTATACCCAGCTCACCTCCAGCAGTGGTTTGTTTCACTACAGATTTCACTCAGAACAGGCTAAAGACTGTACAAGCTTCTTAAGTAATCTGTTTTAACAATCCCCACAATTAGATCTAAACCTTCTCTGCAGAAATCAAGTCCCCATTTTCTTGTTCTTACTCTATCAGATATAGACATCCAGAAAATTTAAACAAGCAGATGTCCACCTTCTTCCGTAACTCACAAAGTTTTCCACTACAATGTCAGAACATGTGTGCACTCCCTTCTGTTTTCTCCTCTAGTCTAGATAGACTCTCCCTGTTTCCACAGAAGTTTTATTTTGCAACCCCCTGACCAGTCCTGCCATCTTCTGCTGGAATTTCTGCAGGGCTTTTTCTGCATCTTTCCTTATTGCCCTCAAAAGAAATCCTGTATTCTGGCAGAGACCTCATTAGTACACAAATACAATTATTACTCTAGTAACTACTTCCTCTTAAGACAGAGCAGAATATGAATCACTCTGTAGCAGCACCAACATCATTAGCTCATCCAGGCTGAAAAAATTAGTTTTTTCCCTTTGATGACAAAGGAGTCATATCCTGCCTTGTAATTGTATATTAAAAGCCAAACTGCATTGGAGTGAATATCACCT
Organism: Ceyx melanurus; assembly: GCA_024611195.1. Lineage (NCBI taxonomy): Eukaryota > Metazoa > Chordata > Aves > Coraciiformes > Alcedinidae > Ceyx > Ceyx melanurus. The sequence goes on from JANHGL010019704.1 coordinate 20,326, forward strand.
TTCTTATTTGGGTTCTTTCCAGCTTAGAAGGGTTTGCATGAGTATGTGTAGATATTTTTTAATTACCTAGAGGGTTTTAAAAAACTATGGAACTAAATGAAGATGTTAACAAAGATCAATTTCTACCAGATGCAACTGCTAATCAAATTACAGAATTATAGTCCATTTCCAATAGCACCAAAGCAAAGGTCACACAGCTCATATATGAATATAGCAAACCTCTCGAATGGGTAAATATAAGAATAGATGGTACAGGGAAAAAAAAAGTATTCTTAAACCCTGTACCTACAAACCAGCACTCACCACAGTTTTCTGCTTACAGACCACAGCCACAAAAGCAACGCGCTCTGGTGCTATGGTATCTTGTACTTGCTTCTGAGCAGTTTCCCTGGAGTATGGTTTTAAAACTGTAAGAAGGTAGGTCAGCTTTCTCTGGGATAACTATTTTTTCCCAATCAATTAATGGAATTACTTTCATTTCTTAGATTATAAGCATCAGTCCTCTCGAGCAGAGATTTTTCACTCTTCCCTCACTGCTACTAAACATTGTTTTTTGTGGTGACATCACCCTTCTCCAAGTAAATATTCAGCTATTCCTGTACTGGGGTCCCTGCCCCAGTCTCACTGCTAAAATTCTTAAAGCCATCAGTCCTCTTCCTAACGCAATTTGGCAGCCAGCTGGACAAATTTCAAAATACATGGGTTTTTTTCCCCTCACCTGCTGTGCTTTCTGGCACCTCCTGCTTATCTCGCACAAGCTGCATGATATCTGACACCACAACCCGATGGTGTGTGTCTTCCTCTTTCTCTTCATTAGACTGGTTGGTTGTTGCAAAACAGTTGCAGCTTCCAGTTTCTTTGCACGGGATCAACCTCCAGTACCAGTAGTCAGACATTAAAATGCTGTTAAGTTGATTTCTGAAATTTAAAAACAAACAGAAAACAATTTTCTACAAGAAGTAAGGAAAAGAACGTAGCTACTTGAAATAAAAGGCTCAAATTATGTTAAAACTGACAGTTACAGAATATTATCTCTTTGATTTTATAAAGAAAAAATATGCAGTAGAAACAGCTATTTGTTGTAACAGTTGCAGTTCGCAATAGCCATCCAAGGTATTGCACACAAAATAATAACTTCCAAGATTCCCCTATAGTTTCTCAAAATGATTATATCATGTCGGGGAGCTAACAAAAAAAAAAACCCAGAAAAAAACCAACAACAAACCAAAACCAACACATAAACACAATAACAAAAAACAAAAACAAAAACAAAAACAAAACAAAACAAAACCCACAACAAAACAACCCAAACATATACAAAAATCAAATTACATATGACCATAATAACAACTGCGTAATGGAAAAGAAAAAATCAACATCACTCCATATTTTCAGCAGAACAAGTCAGTACCTCAAAAGTGCCTTCTGAAACCTAGTTTAAATAAGTTAAAGAGCACCCCTGACAATGGACTGTCAAAAAGTGAAAACATTTAAGAATAATTTATTTTTTTTTTAAAGGTAGTATAATACCCATGATATGGGGCTGATACTATCCTGACATTTTCATAAACAGATTAACTGAAGGAAACCTTGGCAATAGAAATGTGTCAAGAAGAAGAGATGCTTTGGATTCTGCCACAGTGTACGGGTCCTTTGGGGCTGCCCTCTTTCTGAGCAGGAGAAGGAAGCAGCAGTCAGTCCCCTTAGCCCAGGCAGAGCTAATTACCAGGCTTATTTGTGATTACAGGTTCAGAATGTGTTCTTAAACACCTGCAGGTTTCTTATTTTACATACACAAATGCCAGAGAGCTACAGTGGTTTTACTCTTTTACATAAATAAAAATGGCTCCCTTCTTGAAATGACACAGAAATCATTAACTGTGTAACATTTCCTTCACATGGGGAAACACCTTGAGCTTTCCAAATACTTCCAATTGCTAAGAGGTATTTGGGAGTTCTGCAACATGCTAGCAAGGTGTCATTTATTCAGGAAATCACATATTACACCCCATGTAGTGATGGGGTTGTTCCCATTCTCCTCCAGAGGGCACACAGGCAACAAAATAATGGCCCAAATCTCCCAAGCACAAGGAATCTGAATAAACTTCTCCAAGTCTACCTGGAAAACACCAAGCCCAAGCAGGGGAGATGTGCATCTAGCCAGATAAATGTAATACTTCCTGGATAAGGAAAGATACACAATCTCTCGTGGGACAAAATACATTTGTCCCACAAGCATCTGAGTGTTTCTAGAGTATCTCTAGCATCACACCAGAACAGATGCTAACAGTGATACACACAGTGATTCTCTACATTACATTTAAAGGTGGCAGTTTTGTAGACCCAAAGAAAGTAAACTCTTTTTTAAAAGACTTCTTAATATAATAGGGTTTTCTGTTGGAAAAACAAAACAAAACAAAAACAACACAACACAAAAACAGCTACAACAAGAACACACACACAAAAAAACCCCCACAACATCCAGCCAAAAAAGCCCCATGCATTATTTAGGGCCAGATCCCCCAGGAATCACCCACAAAGGAGAAAGTGATCTCTCTGTCACTTAGCTACATCACCAGAAGAATTTCCAGATAAAACACTCTACAAATATTACTGCAAGATGTATCATCTGCCCAGTTGAAAGGCAATAACTTTGTTTTATTTTAGCCAGTTTCCTCCATTCCCATTTGCCAGTGTTTGACAATCTGTGCCATTTGTCAGAGGACGGGTAATACCATTCAAAGCAAACCAACAAAATGCCAGAGCTGATGGGTTCAGCACACACAACAGGCAGCAGCAAACAGCTACTGTTGTTTAGCTGTGCTAAAGCACATGCTGCTGGTAAATAATGTCTGTAGCACACAGGGTGCACTTTTAAGCTGCATCTGCCTCTGCAACTGCCAGCCGAGCACATGCACACAGCAGGCACCCACAGCTCTGTGCAGGGGGTTTGATGAAAGAAGGATTTCATAGCACTTCAAGGTGCTTTTTTTTATTTGTTCCCCAGTTCTTTAGGAGTAAAAGGGGTGCTTTCAATTAGACTTACACTTCAGACATTTAAACAAATAGATTTTACTTCTTAAAGCCACTTAGTAAAGTTGGTTTTTTTTAATTCAGAACTTCCCCCTTTTACCCCAACAACTGGGGCAGGGACAGAGAAGCCTCAGAAAACTTCCAGTAGTTCTTCCCCTGCTGCTGTGCAAGGCGAGCTGAAAAGCAGCTGCATCTGTGCTTTAGTAGTCAGCAGGTTACTCTAGGAATACATTTTTAATTTACTACCTTCCCTTAAGGAATGGAAACTCCTTAAGATAACCAGAAATAATTATATCCAAACATACAGTTAGAGACACATATTGATGACCTTAATCCTACTTTAATTAATTAGTTTTCTAACCCACTCATCATCTTTATTTTGGCTTAAAGAGCAGTAATGTGAACTTAGTTTTTAAGCTAACAGCTTGGGGACTTAGAGGGCAAAGGATCTGAGGATAAAAAGAGAGAGAGAGCTCACAAAGACATTCACAAAATTGAGTTGACACTACAAGAGGGCATTAAAGTGCTGGTGGGTGTCCAAAGAAGGGCAATGAAGCTGGTGAAGGGTCTGGAGAACAAGTCTTGTGAGGAGTGGCTGAGGGAACTGAGGCTGTTCAGGCTGGAACAAAGGAGGCTCAGGGGAGACCTTATCACTCTACAACTACCTGAAAGGAGGTTGTAGCAAGGTGGGCATTGGTCTCTTCTCCCAAGTAACAAGTGATAGGACAAGAGGAAATGGCCTCAAGTTGCACCAGGGGAATCGTAGATTGGATGTTAGGAAAAATTTATTTACATAAACGGTTGTCAGGCACCAGAACAGGCTGCCCAGGGGAGTGGTGGAGTCACCATCCCTGGAGGTATTTAAATGACATGTAGATGTGGCACTAAGGTTTTTTTTTCCAACAAAATAATTCTATGATTCCAAGACTGCCTATAACATGGAAAACATAAAAAAAGAGGGGAAAAACAAAACCCAACCCTCAATTTGTTCTTTTCTCTTAAGAGATAATTTTAAATGTTCCAAATAGTCACAGCATCCTTGATGGTTATAGGTCCACTTGAAACACTGCAATGATACTGCAGACACAAGTTCTTACACAAGAACACAAGTTCAGACACAAGTTTCTTACTTTATTTCAAAACATCCAAACAGAAACTAGGCTGATGTACCAATGAAAAATCCCCACGAAGGAAACCTCCATTTGACATTTTGCTCCCAAATCCCAGTTTTGCATGCTAAAAAAACAATACTCCTTGTGAGTTTGGTTTATTTTCTGTTTTCTTTTCAACCAGACTGCAGACATCAAAGTTGGTGAAATACCCAAGGCAAGGCAATGGCAGAATTTGGATCCATTTATCAAGTCCTGAAGGCACTGAGCCAAACTTCACTGGTCCTGACCAGCCTCAGCCAAACCACAAGGCCTTCAACCCCTCCTTAAGCTGTGCCATTGGCATGCTTGCCTGCAGCCCTATATCACCACCCTGCTTCACATCCAGGCCCTGGACTCCCTGGAGGGACAAAGTTCATTGCTCATGGATGGCTGGTAGAACCTGCTACCAACACCCAGTGCTGGTGTTCAGACCCTGCCAGCAGTGCCCTGCTGTGTCAGTCTATGCTGGGCTGCCCTTGGCCCCTCGTGCAGCAGCTCTCCCCTTGCTGTTCTCTGACACCCATCAGTAAGGTATAGATTGCACAAAGACCTGCTTAGCTCAGTAAAATTTAGCAAAATATAATTTAAAGGGGATACAGCAAAGCACACAGGAACACGTGGGACTTGGCAGAGAACATCTGATGAACCCAATGGCTCCTTACTGCCACAGGGAAATAGGCACAGATACATTACAGTTTTAGCACATGCTCTGGGTTGGGAAGGATGGAAAGTCTCTGACAGCACAGGAGGTACCACAGGTTGCTGTGAATTTAGAGTCCATGTAAAAGCTGTCATCCCCTCATGATGCTAGTCACTGCCAGAGGGAACACAGGATGCATAGATTCATAGATATTAGGGGTTGGAAGGGACCTAGAAGATCATCTAGTCCAACCCCCCTGCCTGAGCAGGATCACCTAGACCAAGTCACCCAGGAACAGATCCAGGTTAGGGTTCACCATCCCCAAACTTACTACAACCATTTGCCAGCTATTCTGCTACCAACAGGGTATGCTGCGTGCTTCGGCCACATGCAAAATGGATGAGATCTTAGCTTGGGAAGTGTGATTACATACAGGGCAAATAATGCATTAATATGCAATATTAAGAAGTAATATGCAATATTATTCTGTAGCACTTCACTCCTTCATTAAGGTGCAAATGCCTTCTGCACCACTGCTTATGAAATTCAGACAAAAGAACAGTTTTTGAAAGCCAGAGTCCTGCTCTTTCAATTGCTCTGCACACACTTCATGGAGTTGACTTCAGTTTCTCGACCAAAATCCCCCTTTAATTCAAGAATAACACTGCAAAGGGACTGGTTAATAATTACCTTCAAACACAACCAGATTACATAAGGCATTCAGTTGGCTCTGAAACTTCAATTGATATCCTGCACCCACTTCACCTCGGTGCTTAATGCAGATTCCTCCAGGTCCTCACTGCTCCGAGTCAACACTCACTGGATCTGCTGCTGCCACACACTGAGAGTTCTTCAGCTACTTCCCTGGTTATTTAGGCAGGACAGTATTTCCAGCCAGCTATGACACAAACATTTAAACAGATCTCACTTCTTAGACACTTTCAGATTGTCTCATGCACTGCCTCCCTTGGCATTTAACACGTTCTACCACACTTCCATCATGGCTCCATTTCGGTCACGGGGGAAAACACGTATTTACGTGGGGAAAACTGCTCCTAATTTAGCACCTCCTAAGATTTCACACTCTTATTTTCCATACACAAAATGACACTTTATTCCAGTGAATAGAAAATAATGAAACAAATTAAACAGAAAAGCTGTTTAGTATGTTATCCGGCCTCAACAAGCATGTTGAAGCTTGGGAATTCACCAAGCTCAGTACACCTGTACCAATAGAGTCCAGCTGATGAATTAAGAGCTTGCAGGTCTCTGCAGGAGAACTAGACTGCATGGCAGCAGTACTGTAGTATTCATTAACATTTCTTCATTTTAGAATGGATTAAAATATAGTGAATGGTATTTGAACCTGTCAACATTGTTCTGGTGAGAATCTTCTTTTAAGTGCATATATCTGGCTGCAGCATTCTTTCCAATTTTTATGCTTCACAACACTGGCCAGCTGCTCTTCCCAATGCACAATACACAGGGCAAGTGCAAAATACACAAGACACGTGTGTACTTTATAGCCCAGGCTCCTCCCACCTAAATTCAGCATATTAGACTGAGAGATCTAAGTTAAGAACCTACTTGACCCACGTGCCTTCAGCACTCACTGGAGTAAGAGCTACACATCTCCTGAGGTTCATCAGCCCTAGCATCAACCCAAGAGAACTCAAGGCAACTGCAAAGGAACTTGAGTTTTTATCATGTCAAGTCCCACTTTTGCATGCATCACCAATAGAGTGCCACAAAGAACGAGTCATGTGATAAAAACAATAAAGCATTTTAGGATTTTATTAAAGCCTATTAAACGACCCAAGTTTTGCCTGTGGAGTTACTGTATTTCTACTCTTGCCCCTCCCGCAGTCCTTTCATGTTTTGCTCAGAAAGATAGGAGAAAAAACCAGCAGCAACAGAAGCCCAGACATTCTCATCTTTCTCTAGGTCATGCAGAATACCCTTATATGTTTTAAACAAAACAAAAAATAAAGACTGTTTTTCTCCTTTGGAGCTTTACTGTGATCAACATTTAACTTTATTACTAAGTAGTCCTTTGAGACAAGTTCTCATTTTTTATTTACAAGCCTTTCACAAAGCATTAGAAATCATCAACAGACTTACGTAGGAAATACCAGTTTCAAAGAAATTGCTAGACTCTTTAGCAAGAGCTATATTGAGGGCCCTTAAAGGAAGGGGAAAAAATAATCAAATGTGTGTCATAAAATAAATGCTTTCTTATTTATTAAGCTTTTCATCTTATAGGCAGCCAATCTTCTTTTGAGGAACACTTACAAGTTTAAATGAAGTTTCTCAGCTGTCTTCCTTCCTCCTTTCTCCACACAAGAGAAGTTTCTCCTTTGTTAGTTAACCCAGAATCGTGCATCATAATTTAAGACATCTAACACACACACACACACACAAAGGTACCACAAGTGCCACAAAGCATAACAAAGTTCTCCCAGGACTTGAGCAACCTTCTCTACCACCTGCCTACAACACTCTGCCTGTAAGTGCAAGAATAGCTTCAAGAACACTATAGATCCATGTGCATCAACTGCACACAGACCATCAGAGCAGAGCCCAAGGGCATGAGAACTGCTGATCCAGGTATGATATGAGGTAAGGACAAAGCCAGAAGTTCCTTTTCCTCTTCTACCAGCTGCAAGCACCCTAACCTCAGCCCTTCAGAAATCTGGACCTTATACACACACTACTTCTGCTTTGGACCCACCACAGGAAAAAACTGAGGCCCTCAACTTGAATACAGTGCTGGATTTGTCAAGTGGCTTGCTGTCTGTTTTGTACAAACTTCTCATCTAATGATGGGTGAAAGACCTTCCCTATTGTCAGTGCATATAACTGAAGAAAGTCTGAGTCTGAGGAGTATTAACATAAACGTGAGAAAGGCACCGTATTATAGAACTCTAGTTGCCTAGAGATCATTATTAGCAAAAGCATAATTTCCTTACTCTTTAAACTCCCACCAAACCACCTACATTCCTGGAAAGCAAGCTTTTGGAATTAGGGATCTAAATTTCTACTCCTCCTGCCCCCTCACGCTGCCCACACACCCCAAAGTTTCCCTACCCACTGATTTTTCCTGCCATCCACGAGAAATCAAAGACTCACGCTGCCTGAGCACGGTGTCTGCTAAAGCAGCAGGCACGGAGAGCAGTTCACCCCTCTGTAAAGCTGCTCACAGTCGGGATCTGTTTCCACTCAGATCACGTTCCAGTGATTTTTCCCAAGACCCCAGAGAATGACAAGCTCGATTCTGTTCTTAAATTAAGCCTGAAAGACAAGAGGAGCCGCCAGCTCTCCGCAGCACTCCGCGCAGAACGAGGCAGTTACGTGTTTGACCCCTTGTTTTCAGGGGCTGATAAATCTCCCCTTATTCAAGTCATTCTCATGATCAACCCCATCTCCCATCTCTCCAACTTGTTCTTGTTGCACGTGTGAGACACGGTCAGTGGCACGAAGCCGCTGTGCAAAGAGCAGCTGGGGGTACCCATGGCCAAGCATTTCAAACCCGAAAGTCCAGACAAATCCAGTTGAAAGAAGCAAAATATATGTTACTTTCTGAAGGTCGGTGTGTACATGGCATGTTCTGTTTGTTTTTAATTTCCTTCTCATGGAAACAAGCATTAGAATATTAACAGTTTCTCCTGAAATTAGAACTTGGAATGTCACGGGCCTGTCTCTGAAGAAAGATCCTAGGAGAGCCCTTTGTTCAGTGACCAGGTAACGGAGTGTGTGCTTTCCGCAGCTAAGAGGACACAGGTCTCCGAGAGATCACTTGGGTCACTTCATTCCACCAACTTGCTAACAAACATATAATGGGTGTCCAGTTTCAAAGGGCTCACAGAACATCTACTCCACAAATCCCTTCTCCTCCTCCTCCCTCCCATCTCACATCAAAAGCATTTTGCAATAATCCATAAAAAAACCCTCCAGCCTAGTAGCTTCAGCGTGCAGCCTTTCCCCGTAACAAGCATGGCAGATAAAGGCATGGCTGAGTTTTCCTGAGGCTTGAGAAACCTTCCCTGCAGCCTGCCTACAGAGATGGAGAGCACTGCCAAAGTCCCGTGTCTGCAGGATTTGCTAAATGCAAGTGCAAAGGCAAAGGAGATCATTTAGGAGAGAAGAGGCAACTTCTCTTCTGATCTAGCAGGGATTTAATTTTCTCTTATGTAACCATGCTGAATACTTCCTAATGAAGTTGTTATAGATTTACCCAGCAGGGTAATCTTGTTAGAAATAGCAACTGACAACAACCTTCATCTTGAAAAGAGCACTGTATTAAAAGTTTCAAGTAGATGTCCATTTTGAGATGATTAAACCTGGTATCTATTTTGAAGGTCCCGCAAAGCCTCAGCAGTGCACACAGGTGGCTGCCTTCAAGACACATTTTATGGCCATCTATGTCAATAAAAAAAAAGCCTTGCCATGCAGCTTCTGTAATTACTTTTGTATAGTCAGTCCTGGATCAGTGAGGCATATCACTTCTGGAAGCCATCTGAAACACAAGGATTTCAAAGTTCAAGAGAAAAAACAAATGGTGCAGTTGCATCCCAGACCTCCCTATAGAAGGGATAAGAGCAGAAAAGAGGGTCGTGTGGGCCCGAAACACAAGCAATGTCCTGCAACAGCAACAAGTATGGAAACAAGGCTCAATTCTCAACCCCATGACTGTGCCTTTATTAGGCGCATGCTCTAGTTCTTTCTTGGATTAGGGTCCAAATCAAATGTTCTCCTCTCCTACTTAAATGACACGATGTGTATTTTGTTTAGAATGATTCTTCATTTTTCACTCTGCTAACCAAAATTGCACTGGGTAAGCACTTCCAATAAACACAGATCCTGCTACTGAACATTACTATGACTCTGCCACTCCCCAGAAAGGCTGGATGATTACTAATAAATCCCCAAAAGCATCTGAAGATTTTTATAAAGAATCAAGCAATAGAAGATCTTGTAGAAAATAAATTTGGGCTTTTTTATTATTATTTGCTTTCTGTGTCTTTATTATTCACATTTTCAGTCATTCTGAAATCACTACGTCAGACTGGCTTTAAAAATGAAGTAACGGGTTCTCAAGAGCAAATCTATTACCAGGTCTATCAAGATAAAGTTTTACATTCTTTTTCAAGTTTTTTAGCTAAAAATATTTTTAAACGAATCCTTCTGTCCTTTGGATTACAAACACTTAAGTCTCCTTCCTTTTGCAGATACAAAAAAACCAACCCTAAACCAAACAAAAACAGAAGCAAAAACCCAAACAAAACCAAAACAAATCTACAGACAACACAGCTGGCTGATTTATTTTGATATTTCAGCCCCAGCGACACACAGAAAGTAAATAAACATCACAAGCGGCAGAAACATCCCATTTTACAGTCCGCGAGATTAACCACTGCAGGTAACATCAGCCCAGAAAACCCCCGCACCTAAAACAGCTTCTTCCTACCAGGGGACCGCTTTGTTTCTGCTCTCCCGGGATGCTTCATTCACCTACCACAAAGCCGGTGGCACAAACCCCGCTCGCCCCCCGCAGCTCAGCGCGGGATGCA
>JANHGL010019705.1:8350-47370 GCA_024611195.1 Ceyx melanurus
GGTGGCCCTGTGTTGGACTCTCTCCAGCAAATCTCTATCTTTTTTGAACTGGGGTGTCCAAAACTGGACACAGTACTCGAGGGGGGGTCTCACCAGTGCAGAGTAGAGGGGGGGGAGAACCTCTCTTGACCTACTGGCCACACTTGTCTTAATGCATCCCAGGATGCCATTGGCCTTCTTGGCCACGAGGGCACATTGTTGGCTCACGGCCATCCCCCTGTCCACCAGGACCCCCAGGTCTCTTTCCCCAGAGCTGCTCTCTAGTACATCAGCCTTCACCCTGTTGTAATTCAAAATAACTTATCATTCTCACTATAGCATATGGTGCACATTTTTTTCCATGAGGCTTCTGGTCTAAATTCTGATATTCTGATTGGCCTTCTCTCTGCTTCATTTATGACATTGTACATTAGTCTGGGCCTGACGTGATTTGGTAAGATACATTGATGTGATATCGTGGTGTTTCTCTGCTACTACACTGCAGTCCTTATGAAGCAGTATTACCTCTTTTTTTTTATTATCTTTTTCCTTCTGTTGTAGAATTCCATGAACAGGCTTGCAGTACAAGCACTGGAAAAAATGGAGACCAGGAAGTTCAAGTCCAAAAGTAAGGGACACCGGGAAGGTAGCTGCAGTGCACTAGATACGCTCAGTAGCAGTTCCACCTCTGACTGTGCCATCTGCTTGGAGAAGTACATTGATGGAGAGGTAAATGACAAATGGTTTCTTTAATATGGGCTGAGAGTGTAGCTTGCTTATTTTAACACTGTGGTTCACAACTGGCTGGTGAATACCTTGTGTACTGAGGTTGTGCCTCTTGCCAGATTGATTGCCTTGAGTAGCCACCTCAGCTTCAACTGCATTCTGCAGATAGTTTGTGAAAGTAGATCAGCGCTTTGTGACTGCCAAAAAGGCAAATCTGAGATTAGAAATGAGACAAAGAAGTCTAGAGAATCAACAGAAAACAGTTACACCACTGTGTAAGTTCAGTCCTGCTCTCACATTAAGTGCTGTGTGTGCTTCTGATCTCATTTTACAGAAGGTATGTTGGAAATTAAGGTGTTCAGAAAAGGGCAGTCACAAAGTGATCAAAGCTTTGGAATGGTTTCTGTACAGCAAAAAATGACGGAGTGGGCTAGGACTGTTGAGTTACAAATTGTTTGAGGGAGTAGGATGCTGTGAATGGGGAGTGTGGACAGTGATCAGACATTTCGTTTTTTCCTTTTCAAAGTTCATTTAGAATATTAAGGAAAACTAATGATAGGCTCATTCAAGCTGTTAGGGCATAGAGACACACAGTAAAATGAGTCCAAATAAAGTGTAGTATATCTGTGTGGGGTTTAACATGCCTACAGACTAGTCTTCTAGTGACATCTGACTACTAGATGTTGTGCATTGCACCGTGTGGAACAGATGGCATTTTTTTCTTATCGCTTTGAGACTGGGAATGATCTGTTGAGCAGCTAGGTTGAAAAAAACAGGAGTAAGCTGTAAAAAACTCACTCCTTTGGAATGAGTACTTTTTAATGTTCCTTCATCTGTTCCCATAGGAGCTGCGTGTCATTCCCTGCACTCACCGATTCCACAAGAAGTGTGTGGATCCTTGGCTGCTGCAGCACCACACCTGCCCTCACTGCCGCCATAACATCATAGGTGAGTGCTCCGTTGGGTCACACTTAGCAGCTTTCAACATGGACCAGAAATGCTGCTGTTTTTACATCTCCACAGGGCTTAGAGTCTCTACTGTAGCACAACCCCAGAAGTGCAGCTAGGGCTGAGTTCAGTGGGAGTGACTGCATGGCCCAGAATTGTGGGTCCTGTTCCTGAGTTTCTCTCGTTTGGGTCTGTTGCCCAGCACAAGGCAGCGTTGGTCAGCTTCTGAATGCAAGGAGGGAAAAGAGATGGGATGGGAGGGGGTATATTTTTGCTTGCTAATGATAAAGAAAAGACAGTGCCTTGGTTTTTATTTCTCTGTGGTGGTGTAATTTGGAATATGGGTTCTCTCCCTTGCCCTCTCCCCCTTCCATTCCTGTCTTGAAAAAGTTTTCTATTGATACACATTCATGTAAAATGGTGTGTAAAGTGGAAAACTCAAGCAATGGCTGCCAGCCCTGCTCTTAAGATGCATGATCATAAATACTGTGTAAGCTGAAAGTTTTGCTTATGTAAGAACAGTGTTTTAAATCATTTCACTTCTTTTCCTTTCTGAGCAAATACAATTTAGTGCTTCAAAGGCTTTCAGGCAGATGCTCTTACCTTACTTCATTTTCTTATTTTTATCTCTGTGTATAAAGCTGATGGGTTGTTTGTTTGTGTTTTTTAACTGTTGTGTGCATAATGTAATGAAATCCAGAGCAAATTGTACTTGTTTTCTTCCAGAAAATACATTCCTTTTTATTCCTTCCTACTTCTGCACTCTTTCTTTCTCTCATTTAGAACAGAAGAAGGGAAATGCAGGTCCAGTCTGTCTGGAGTCCATCAATCCAGCACGCAGCCGGCAGCAGAGGGTGATTCTGCCTGTCCATTACCCAGGCCGTGTGCACAGGGCAAGCCCGATGACAGCGTATCCCACTCGGACGAGCATGGACCCGCACGGAAACCCCATCACAGTGCTCACAGTGGAGCGACACGGAGATCAGAGCCTCTACCAAACCCCATCCCCAGCCTACATCCGGAGTTACCAGCCTATCCATTTGGACCATGCTCTGAACACGCATCACTGTAGCCTGGAACACAGGGCTTACTCTCCAGCTCACACCTTCCGAAGACCCAAGTTTGGTGGACGCAACTTTTCCAAAGCAGCTTGCTTTTCCCAATATGAGACCATGTATCAGCACTACTACTTCCAAGGCCTTAGTTACCCTGAGCAAGATGGACAGCTTCTCGCTGGCATTTCCTCCAAGGGTCCTTCCCGTGCCTTCCAGCCTGGCAGCAGCGCGCTCTTCCCTCCTGTGGTACACGTAGTGCCCTCCTCCCGCCTGGAGAGTGGCAGCACCTCCAGCTTCAGCTGCTATCACGGTCATCGGTCAGTGTGCAGTGGGTATTTGGCTGACTGCCCCGGGAGCGACAGCAGCAGCAGCAGTTCTGGCCAGTGCCACTGCTCCTCTAGTGATTCCATGGTTGACTGCACGGAGGTCAGCAACCAAGGGGTCTACGGGAGCTGCTCCACCTTTCGCAGCTCCCTGAGCAGTGACTATGACCCGTATGTTTACCGCAGCAAGAGCCCTTGCCGCGTGGCTGAGGTTGGTGGTGCAAACAGGGGTGCAATTGTTCTCTTGGAGGGCCCCCACCAGGATGAGCTTCCAGCTCACGGTCACAGTCTGGTGGGTGCTGACTGCCGACCTGTGCCAGTTTCTTCCTCAGGGGACCAACTATCTAATTGCAGCATGGATATGAACTATAGCAGTAATTCCTCACTAGAGCACAGGGATCCAAATGGCACTACCTCAGAGGGAGGACATGAGGCCACTCCTGGTGCTGCCTTGGATGTTAAAAGGAACTGGAAGAATCCAGAGATAGCAGGGCCACTTATGGAGCAAGCATGTGCATGCTGCTTTGAACTCCAGCACTCGGCCCTGGAGCCCAGCAATGGGACATCTGACTGTAGTGCACTCTTCCTTAGCTCTCCACTGTGGGGGACGTGTGGCCCAGGAGTAGAAATGCAGTCAGGGAGCACCTCGGGCTTGTACAGTATTAACTCAGACCACTTGCATAGGACAGATGGGGTAAAATATGAGGGCTTGCCCTGCTGCTTCTATGAAGAGAAGCAGGTAGCCTGTAGTAGCAACAGTGGCAGTGGAGGTGGTGGCTGTTATACAGAAGACTATGCAGTGAATGTGCAGTACACGCTTCCGGACGATACCTTGCCAAGCTGCTGTAAGGGTGTATGTGATCTGGGTCAACGCATTCCCATCATTCCTGAAGATAGAGACTGTGAGCTGATCCTACCTACAGAGTGCCAGGGGACCCACACAGGAGGCTGTAGTTCGTGGGATGGAACACAGGAGCTAGATGCTTATCTGCACTGCCAAGGTATAGGAGAGGTACAGGATGAGAGGGAGGTGTGCTACGAGGCAACGTCATTTCTGCAGCAGAACTACTCTCAGGAGGAGGAAGCTGGAATGCTCTTTCCCAGTCCAACTCTGAATTCCCAAAAGCTGATGACAACCACAAAGGCCACAGGTAATCTGTGTGGGGTTGTTTGATTGCTCGCTACCTTTCTGTCCTAGTGTATGAAATGCTGCCAGCTTCCTAGGTACCTGCCACCATAAACTGGTAACTGCCATCCTTTGAATAAGAGCGGGTTATTGACTAATCCTTTACCCACAACTGTTAGTCTCTTGTTACCTGTGCTCATTTGGTCACAGCTGGAGGAATAGAAGATGATACTTTACTATCTAACCCTGTAAGAACTTTCGTATCCATCGTTTGTGGGCAGGGGAAAAAGTGACGGCTAGTACTGGACCCCCATCAGAGCTGTCACAGCCAGGGACACTGTGCCAGTCACGGCAGCTGTGGCAAGCTGCCTAAGTAGGCAAATCCCCAGTGCTGGGAGGGGTCAGACAAGCAGGAGGATAAAATATGAGTAAAAAACTTGTAGCTGCTGTAGAAGAATATGTGGGAAAGTCTCCGCTGTGGACGTGCACAGGGGAAAAAAAGAACCACTCAGAATGAAGGGTGTCTTCCTTACCTGCCTTGTCAGGGCTGTTTTTAAGGACATTCACAGAACCTTATGGTATCCTAGGTTGCAAGGGATGTCACTCTTGCCATCTGGTCCAATCTCCTACTCAAGGCAGAGCCAGCTCCGAGAGCAGACCAAGTTACTCGGTTTGTCAGATTAGACCAAGTTTATCCAGTCAGGCCATGACAACCTCCAGGGTTATAGAGTGCACCTCTCTCTGGGCCCTTGTTCCCTTTCTTGACTACCATCATGGTGAAAAGATTTTCTATATATCCAGTCTGAACACTGCACATTTCAACTTAAAGCTCCTTACCTCTTGTCCAAAATGCATCCCTATTGAACGCCCTGGCTCCGTGCAACCTTCCATGCAGGTATTGCAAAGGTGCTAGGGTGTGCCCCCAGAAGCTGCCTCTTATGCAGGCTGAACAAGCCTCAGACCCTCAGCCTCTTCTTGCAGGGGGAGTGCTCCAGACCTCTGAGCATTTTGGCTCTCTGCTGAACTTGTATTTACAGTCTAACACCTTGTTCCAAAGCTTCAAAACTTCATACTATATTCTACATGCAATGTTCCTTAGTTTTCTTTATCCTTCAGGTGCTGGATCTCATCCCTTGGAGAAAAGCCAAATCGGTGACTAGACTTGTCCAGATGATCACGGATGGAGAAGCAGAACTTGTCAGAGACTCCAAATTCTCATGAACTTCATTTCTTTTAAGCTTTGACAAACACACAAAAGTGGTAATGTGGAGAAGTCCCTCCCCCACTTCCTCTTCCTTTGTGTCCACATCAGCTTGACTGTCTCCTTTGTCCCTCTTGCCTGAAGCCCTCAGGCCTCCATTTGAGTGCAAAGCCCGTGTGGGGCATGGTGTGGAGCATTTCTGAGCTCTAGTGCCATTTCTATATTAATGACAAAGTGTTATTTATATTTTCTGTTTAGAAGTGACCGTGTCAGCTCTTGCTGAGAGGTAACACAGTGTGTTAAATAAGCCAGGCTATTGTAGATGCTGTTATCTCCTGCTTCAAGGAGTCCAGCCTTTGATAAGCTCAGGGCTACACCTGCCTTAGAAACCAGATAGCACCTTGAAATATAGTCGTTCAGAGGGATACAGCTGCTATATGGATGCTCAGATACTGACTAATCCTAGTACCCAGCAAGTTGTATGAATGGTTTTGAGGGAGGTAAAGCATTGGATTGTCTCCTTTCTCTTCTCCCCTTCTCCCCCTTTCGTGCTGCTCTGATGATTTGGCTAGGAAGGGTCTCCTGCCATTACAATTCGTTTTAACAGAGTGGGAGTAGGGAAACTGATAGCTCAGAATGTTCTCATCCTCACTTCCTGCTAAACCATGGACCTCATTTTATCTTCTGACTGGTGAAGACCACTTGGGACCTCTCCCTCCAACAGATACTAGAAGAAAGTGCTTAGAAGGGGTAATACCTTTGTAGGTAATGAACCTTGCCTTCCATAGGAAGATTTTCAGGCACCTGTAGCCCCTGTTAGGACTGTGAGGAATGCTGGCGTGTGCAGGAAAACAGCTTGCAGGGTGCTTGCAGCTTGGCTGGCTCCTTCTGGAAACAGGCCAAAGGGTGTCTCACTTCCTCATAGTCCGCAGGTGTGCCAAAGGGGAGCAGTGCTTGTCACCTTTTGTGCATATGGGAAAGTTGAGGGACTTAGTTTTAATCATTGTTTTCTTCTTTGCTGTGCTTGATGTAGCTTCCATCTGTTTTAAAGGTTTCCTAAGCCCAGCCAGTTGTGCTTCACGTTTGTCTTGTGTACAGAGTGCTGTCTGTACCCGTGAGCCTGGGCACATACTTTGTTCTTGTGGGGATGTTTGTTATCATGAGATAATATATGTCGTCACTTCTGATAGCAATTGTTTCCTGTGGAAACAGCAGCTTCTGAGTAAGAGGCTACCATAGCATGGGTTAAATTGCCTGTCATGCTGCATGTGCCTGAGGACACATTGTCATCCTGTCTGGTGTATTCACAGCAGGAATTCTCCTAAAGGGAAACTGATGATTTAATACCCACACTGCCAGTCTCCTGAAAAGATTTGTCTGAAGTTCAGTACACTTTGGAGATACTTAAAAAAACACATAGAAGTGATACACACACTTCATGTTAAATTTTCTGCCAAAAGAATGTCATTGACAGCTTTGGGCTAATTGTGAGAAACAGCAAAGTTATCTTTTTTGCTTTATAGTCCCAAATGAAATATTACATCTAAGAAATAACAAATACATTAATCTCCTTACTTTCTGAGCTCAATAAGTTAGGGGAAAAAAAATCTACTTAAATGAATTCACAATAAATCTTTTTAAGTGGACACACACTAAAATCCATCTGTTCAGAGAATTAATACAAGGCACTATCTGGGTATAAGATAAAAAATCCAGTAAACACATTTTCCGTGTATAAAGCTTATTGAAAACTTAGTCTCTGACTGACTGAAGTAAGTGGTATGTGTTGGGAGAATAAACTCTAAAGGTTTGGGGTTTTTGTGTGGTTATTTTTTTAAGTCTTACATTTCTCCTTCCTCCACTGGAAGGGCATTGGAGAAGCTATGGAATCCTACCTTGGCTGTTCTGCTGGGTGTTCTGTGAAGCACTGTCCAGGGCCACCTAAGGTGCATTGTACTCGGTAACTGCACAGCACACCGTGGTGAAACGTGGTTATGAAAAAGACATTTGAATACTCTAGCTCATGGTGATCCTGGATGTGCTGGTCTCATTCACTTGCTGTCATCTCTGCCCATACAAGTCTCCAAAGGCCTGACCACAGAGGTCCCTACACCAGGTTTCTGTGCCCAGTGAGTTCCCTGCGAGCGGTGCAGACCCGCGGCCGGGAGGTGGGGTTTGTCACAAATGCCTTTCTACTGCTTGTATGAACAGTTGTCATTGTGTTTGGCTCATGAGGCACTATTTAAAATGTTTTTAAAGTTATAGCACTTACAATTGTTTTGTATAAAATTTGTTGTAAAGATTTGTAATATGGTCAAAGGGCTCTTTCTCCTTCATTACCATTTTTTAAATGTTTTAAAAGCTAGAAGACATCTTGTATATATTCTGTATATGTATAGCAGCACATTTCATTTATGGAAGTATGTTCTCAGAATATTTATTTACTAATATATTTATCTTAAGCCATGTCTTATGTTGAGAGTGTGTGACATTATTGTAATAATCATTGAGAATCACTAACATGAGGCCCTGTAAATACATGATAATTGCACACAAAGATTTTACAGTACTTGCCGACCAAAAATGATTTAAGAAAAGTTGTAGTTACATGCAGTTTTGTAAGAAAGTGTACAAATATCTGTATTTAAAAAAAAAAAAAAAAAGGCAAAACCACACAAAAAATACAGTTTTATTGCATATATATGTGAAAGTTGTCCTTTTTGTTTTGGGGGAAAGGACATGGATAGCTGTGCTCCTCAAAGTATAGTCCCAGAATATAATGAGTTGAACTGTGATAAACAGCAGTATTTTTTCCTTTTTTAAATATGTAGATCCCAACAAAAATGATCATGGTAAGTTCAGAAGTGATTTTTTTTTTTTTTTTTTTTTTTCTGGAAGCACAACTGCATTCTTCATGAGGACCATGAACCTTTCAGCCCATGCCACAGCTGCATATCCACGGGATGTCAGCTGGTTCTGACCCGGTGTTGTGCGCGGTGCACGTCCAGCACTTGACAGGTTGAGCTGCATCAGGTAATGTGTGTGGTCACACCCAGCTGCTGCTGCTGCTGTGAAGATGGGGAAGCCTCATTCAAAGCAAAAGGGTATGTAGGAAGGAAGGCAAAGAAGATGTAGGGCATGGAAGGAAAAGTGAAGGTTTAGCAAAGTAGTGAAGCAGAGTATGCTGTGGAAGAGACGGGGCTGAGGTCACAGCATAGCCACCCAGAACTAATGGGGCAGTACCTGAGCTGTTCTACAGTGTACAGGTTATTTGAGGTGGGCAGGGGAGAGGGCTGTTTAACAAACCCCTGGAGTCTCCAGGCAGGTGACACATCAGCCAAGAGCCATTCTGATTTACGTTTGGAACCCATCTTCCTTGTAGCAGAGAAACTTGGTTTCAGGTAAAAATTATTTATTGTCCTGAAATAAAACTTTTGAGACCTGAGCCAGAATGCTGCAGGGGGATAGAGCTGGTTAAATCATACTTGGAACAGCTGAGTAGGATACAAGTTCTTCCCCTGGAGCGTGGAGTCACTGGTTGCAGCGCAGCGGGACTCGATGCTGCGCTCTGTCTGTCGGCAGAGGGCACAAGGTGACCAAAGGTGGTGTTGCAGTGGCAGGAGGGGCTGGGAAGCCTGCGGGTCTCTGTGTTCATGGAACATACTTTTGTATGTTACTGTGTAAACAGTTTGCCTTCAGAAGTTATTTCCCACCCAGTGATACGCACACACAATAAATCCTGGTAATCCCCTGGACTTTCCCCTCCTCTCACCCATGTTCAAGTGCACTATAATTTACTCACCCCACAATTCAGCCAAGAAATGAGCCTTCCTTTTCTCGTTCCATATGTGAAAACTCCATGTTTGGGTTGACAGACTGTTGAAGAGTATAATTTTGCACGGGACTTTCTCACATGAGGATCAGTTCTCATCTCGGGTGCCACGGGAAAGCCTGGTCTGTATGAGAAGACAAACACAATTATGGAAGAGCAACAGGCAGGAGGGAGTTAAACAGTACCAGCACTCTTCCCAAATGGAAGTACGTGCCTTTTTTTTTTTTTTTTTTTTCTTGGAGAATAGAATCTTGGCGACTGCTGATGACGATATGCATTTTATTTGTAAATTAGTTCACTAACCAAGTGTTGTTAAAAGGAGCATAAAAATTGCCACAGGCCTGACTTGCCTGTGCTGGCAGGTCACATCTGAGTCTCCTTCCTCTAACTCTAACCCCACAGTTCTCTATTGCTGACTAGGGTTTGTTTTCTCATTTCTTTTTCCGAATAAAACTGTGAGATTATTGTGCTTTTAAGAACAGGCCATACCTTTACCCTTGCTGTCCCACAAACTTATCAGTGAGCCCATACTCTCTTGAAAAAGTTACAGGCTGTTGGCTGAACTTCATTGTGATGTTTAGTTTTGAGCGTGAGTTGATATTCTGTCTCCTCTTTGTTACAGCTTTTTTTATGACTAAGTGTAAACATCTTCTTTCAAAAATGAGTATTTTAATATTTAGCAGGGAGAGTTTCTTTTCACTGTTGAGAATCAGTATTTTGTGGCAAAAAGAGTTCTGTGAGCACCACAAACATGCATGGACCTTCTGTTTAGTAAAATGAGAAATGCAGGAGCAGACTATTCTTAATGAGATTGCACATTATGCTAACACTTGGTGTTTCTGTAACACTATCTCATTTTTTTGCTCTAGCACTATTGGGTACATCTGTCAAATCCTGTGACAGCTGTTAGGTAACACTGATTGTTACTGGGATAGTATGAAGAGAAAGTTGTCTATAAAGGAGGCCATGTTCATACTGTGTGGAGCGAGTCTGGCCTGAGTCTTTGGCCAGGGAGAAAATGGCATACCTGAAAACCAGGTATTTTTTCTTGCGGTGGAAGCACTGTGCTCCTGTGATTTAAATACTTCATAGGAAAGTGTCTTTTTCAGAAAACAAAATACACTTACCTCACAGGGAATGAAACTATTGCTTAGGAATCAACAACAAAGAAAAGGCACCAGTTCCCAGGTAAGAGGAGTCTCGTAACCTGAACAAAGGCGAGCAGAGAAACCTCCTTTGTGTCGGGGAGGCCGATCCCCTGGGACAGCAGCACTTCTAAGAGAGAATGAGGGCTGCAGTCCTGACATGAGAAGCTGGAGACAGTTCTGGCATGTGACACTGGTATTCAGACATTTACTTAAAACGCAGCTGAAGATTTCTTTGAGGGAGTGTAGCATTATTTTGGTCAGAAGGAGGAATTAATGAATAAAAAGATCAGTCTTGCAAGAACGTGGAAACAGCATTACATGTTGCTGCAATTTGCAAAGAAAACAAATAATCATAGCTACTTTTAACAGTTTGAAAACATGTAAACTGAATACTTCAATTTAGTGCTATGTCAGAAATTGCTTCTCAGAGCATTAACATATTTTCCATCTGTAATAATTCTCAGCATTTTCAGCTCAAATATTTTCTTCTAACCTCCACAGTAGACAATCCTGCTGCTATTTGCCTCCTTCGTTCACTGTTTGTCTACATTTTAGTGGTACTAACTGAACTCTTCTGCAGAAATTCACGGTATTTATTTTTTTGCAATTATTACTTACAACTATTTGCCGAATGCGGGATGACCACATATAAACAAAGCACATACTTCAGTGGTGAGTCATTTCAAGTTTGATTTATTCTGTTTTCTTGTCATATTCAGTTCTTGTGGCAGCCTTTGGATTTACAGTAAGTTGTCTTGAGACTGAAATTCAGAATCCCAAATTTCATCCCTAAGCACAGGTGCTCAGTAAAATTGGGAAAGTATGAGTTGCATGCAATGTATGTGTGGCAGGGGGGATGTTGTTACAGAAAAAATGGTACGTTCTGAAGGCAGTTGCATTTTTCATTCTCATGAGCTCAAGGTAGCAGAATGAGAAGGCTGCTATAAACGTCCAGAATGCTGTTTAGGTGAAACTATCACTGGACTGTATTTCTTTGGACGATTGTGAAGTATCATTGCTGTGAGGTATTAAGAACTAGTTGGACAAGTATTTGTCAGAAGCTGTTTTTGTACTTCACCCTTCCTTTAGGCAGAGTGGTGCACTAGAAAAATCTAGTGGCAGTACTTCCCACTGACTCAGAAGGCTTATTAAGCAGAAGATGAAACTGGAATAGCTACTCATGCTCATTTAGTGGCAGCCAAGTGTCTGCTGATGTGTTTGGGCTGTAGCCACACAGGCTGCAGAGTCAGTACAGTTCCCAGGGCTACCAGTAAAAAGCTCCCATTTATTGCCAGGGGAACTTGGAATACAGAAACTTTAATTCTGCAATTCCACGGAGTTATCTGTATGAGCAAAGTGATAAACCTCCTCAACATTGTACCATCTGTAGAAAATCTGGCAGAAGAGCCCTAAAAAAGACAATGCTTGATTGGCAAAGCAGATTACATATTTGATGTTCAAATAGTCCTGAGAGCATATGTACGTGAATTTTAAGAATCTGGTAAATACTCTAATACAATTACAAGTTAGAAATGAGAGTCAAAGGAGGAAAGTGCATCTTAATACAATTTCTTCATCAGCATCCATTCTGCCACAAAAGTGAGTCTGAGCTACCTTTTTCTCCATTTTCTTCTATCATATATACCAATGAATTATCTTTTTTTTTTTCCCTGTGGTTACAGTGTATAGAAAATTTATTGTTCCCAGAGTGTAAACTAACATCTCTTCTTCCCATAAAATGATAGCAAGATTACAAGCATAATATGCTGTATTAAATAATGCATTTCTTATACATATATAAATATATATTACTTTGATATCACACATATTTTAAATTACATAACCTCTATTTCCCCCAAACATAACAAGATTAAGACAAAGTACATATAAAATCATTTAGTCAACATACTAAAGTAGATTTAAATGTAGATTGTCCAGCTTGTCCCTTCCACCTGAGGTGCACATTCGCTGTGGCACAGGCCGTGGGAACTGATGCTGCGCCAGGTACAGGGGCGGCACTGACTGCCTCTGGAGCCATCCTTCTCCCGGGGCTTCCTGCTGCCTTGGCTCACCTCTCTGTGCAACCACCCAACAGACAAGCTCAGAGACATCATCTCAGTTAAGGGTAGGTTTTAACCCACTCAGTTTATTGCACCACCACGAAGCTGGTGGTACCAGCCCAAGGGCGCGAGGAGGGGCCAGCGCAGGGCCCAGTGCCCGGGCACAGGGGCAGCTCCTCCTGACAGCCCTGTCAGAACAGTGGCTTTTGAAACTGTGGCCAGTGTCCGTTTGCAGCCTGTCCAGCCTGCTGAGGGAACTGCTGTGTAGAAGGTCATTCAGATGCAATTCCAAATGAATTCTTCCACAATTATTTTCACTTTTTTTTTTTTTTACAGAAAATGCTGTAAACACGAAGGTCCTGAGTGGCCCGTGCCCTCCAGCTGTCAGCATTCAGCTGCTCGTGTCAGGAGGGGGGCACGGGAGGGTGTCTGTCTGCTGATTCATGTGGGATTACAACAGTTGTGCATGTCCGACTTTTCTTCTTCCTCTCTCTAAACCCTTAGAAGCAAAGACCCTAAAGTGCTATGTTAATGGATACCATGTATGTTGGCCACTCACCACCATGGCACTGACGTGTTTGTCCAGGAGCACAAGTAACCACACCACTGTTTGAAGAAATCCACAGCAGAGATCTACTTGCTCCATGATCTCGGGCCCATATAGTAAGAAGTGCTATTTACGAGCCCCTGTCCATGCATTTCTAGCTATTACTCTGTTTCCTAGTTTTAGAAGTATCTAGAATCAGACAAGCTAAAGATTTGGGGGAACATAATGTTCTCTAAGCTTTTATCAGTGTGTTTACCTGGGCACTGTCTAGTATCTTATGCTTAGTTGTGTTCCTTGGTGCCATGGTCAGATAACTTCTATTTTAATCTCCTATAACTTCTGTTTTAAGACTCTTTTGTACAAAAATCAGATAAATGCTTCCCAACAAAGTCCCATGAAATAAGATTTTACTATTTAAAAAACAACTGAGGATCTAAGGGGCTGATGCAAAAATCGTCATTTATAAATTCTCTACGGTTTGCATTAGTAGCATCATCAGTCTTCTGTTGTTGTTTGTAAAGGACTTTATATATATTATTATATCCTGAAATTAATTTCTTTACTAAAGAAGAGAATCATAGAATGTTAGAAGTTGGAGCTTAACAGTTCTGTTATTTTTTTCCTTCTACAGTATGTAGAAATCAGTTGTGGGGTGCTCCTTGTTTTGTTGTTTTGGTTTTTTTTATAGTTTATCAGTATTAGCTAACTGCTTTATGAACAACCCTTGACTGTGTATAACTACTCAAGAACATTTGATAAGGCAAGCAAACAAAGCTGCATCACAAAATGGTGATAACTTTTCAGGATCTAGCTTTACACTCCTGACTCTCTCCTCCTGTTTTGTCATTAGTGAACCATATTAAGCATGCTTAGGCAGCAAACCAATTTGTTTTGCTACAAATCTGTGAGGTGGCCGCTCTCCCTACACAGCATGGTGCAAAAGCTGACTGTTATAAAAGACAAAAAATTATGTAGAGTCTGAAACAGATAAATGCTTTTTTGGTCCAGCCTTGACATATAAGAGATAGTGTATTTTACGACTCACCCTGTCTTGGTTTTAGGCAGTACTGTAATTATCTTTTCCTGTATTCTTTCCAGCAGCTCATGCAAGAAAGTACGAGATGTTCCTATGATACTGCATTTTTGATATAAACAATTCCATAATGTTGACTTGGGTAAGTCTTTTTTCTATTAAACATTTATTGTGGTATTTTTTTTCAGCTGTCTCTGGCACTCATCTGTGGTACATAAACAGAGCTGGAAGGAATTTAATTCAGGTAAAAGACTTAAGACTCCAATGGCAAGTAAGGCACAATATTTCATGGTTCAATTCTTAGGTACCCTTCTATAGATTTCACAAAGGGGAGGGAGTTTTGTGTTAAAAACATTAGGGTAGATACTATAATGTGTTTAAACTCAGTGACCATTTTCTTACTTTTCTTAGTTACTGTTTGCAGCTGCATTTAATAGTTGTTCTCCGACTGCAGGCCTGGTATACATAAAACATTGATAGATGTTTAAACTGATATTTTTTTCCCCTTAACCTGAATTACTGTACATTTAATGGCTCTCACTGAATTTTCTCAAACTTAGTTTGAGGAGCTGCTCACTCAGTAAACTTTTTCCAGTCAATTTATCTGACCTCTGTATTGTCATTTTTTTCCTAAATATCTTACTGGTCTGGACTTGCTGAGGCTGAAAGTCTCACTGCTCATGTCCAGTGGTGGGATGAGAAGGCTGAGCATTGTGGGTGTACAGATACTCTACCAAAGAGAAGAGATAGTTAATGCTGTCTCTTGCAATCAAATATAAATTACTTCATGCTGATGGTTTGGTTCTTTGACAATTAAGGGCAATAATCTTACAAATGCAGTTCAGTTTTAATTTTGAAGGCAAGCAGACACTTTTCAAGGCAACTGTGTTCAAATGCACAGCTTGGCATAGGTGAGTTGTTGATAGCAGGCTACAGCTTTGTAAATAGTTTAAGCTGCTGAGATCAGTATCTTTAACTTCAGGGTAAGAATTAGTCAGCTTCACTGTTTAAAAATTCAGTGGATTTACAGTTTCTTTGGACAATCCTTTAAAAAGCCCTAAGCTTGCATCCAGAATGAATTAAGGACTTCAGACTGGAATACAATAGGGTTTTAAAGAATTACTGTGAAAATGAACAGAATTATCATAATCATTACTGAATGATGGGTCAGACATAGTTGTTTAAAAGTCTTCATTGCTTCTGCAGATCTTGATCTGGTGAGCATTACTCCATCAAAATATTTGCAGCTGCAACTCCATAGAGTGTGATTTTCACTGGTACTTCTCTGCTTGTAGAAACAGCAGGGCACTGGGTAACCAGGCTTATAGTTTCTCAGTCTTTGCCTCCCACTTTATAGAACCATTTCTATATGTTTACATTAAGGCAAATAAGCTCAGGTTGCTGTGGCAGCTGAACAGGTTATCAGTATCCACGTCTGTCTTCAGCTTTGAAAGTAAAGGGACTAAACTAGCCTGATAGAATACAGTGGTACAGGAAAGCAGGTCATCAGAAGTCCTCAACCTGCAGATACTCATTCTATTGCTTTTAGCAGGGGTACAGGGCATTTTGAATTTTACAGGTTTTTACATGTATTCTAAGTGCATTGGTTTAAAGACAGTAGTTAACAGCATTAGAGATTTGATGAGCACCAGATATTTCAAAATTATTGCTGTAATTAAATCTGTTGTCACTAGTATATCCAAGAGAACAGCAGATAGGGAGTGTCACTCTAAGGCCTTTGGAAATGGACTTTCTGGAAAACAAGTATGAAATTGGGACGAAAGAAAAAAAGATTGTTCCCAAGTCACCTGGATTTTAAGAAGATTGATTCTTGTAAAATAAAAGACACTTCAGTTTCCCACCAGTGGGTTGCAATCATCTTGTTGACTTCGAAGCTTTTTCTTGAAGATGGATATTGATGTGGATGGCTGATAAAATATACTCCACATCTCGCCAGCAGTAGTAACCTCACTGGAATCTTCCATTTCAGCTGCCGATGGTATCTGATGGGATCTAGGAAACAAGTGTAAATGAAGTGTTAAGGTGCTTGGGAAGCTCCTGTTATTAGTATGTCAGCATCACTGCTGCACTGGTAATGCCAGTGGTTTCCCCTACCTCCGTGGCTTTTGCTTTCCCTCTGCTGCACAGGTACGTTGTGGAGTTGTTAGAATTTTGGAGTGTTTTGTTGGGTGTGTGTTGACCAAATGAAAAGTTGGGTGTTCCGTTACTAAAACAGTTGCTACCCTAATGAAAGCAGTGCCATAAAGCTAAGAAGCCTGAAAATATTCTATTATTAGTTGCTATTAAGATAAATGAATTTCCTTGTATATTTAAATCTATTTGTGGCAAGTAAATACAATATTCAACATTTGTGATTTGTTGACAACTCACCCACCTTTTCATTCAATGACTGTTCATCTAGAGGACACAAAATTACTAGGTATAAGTACTGAGAAATTCAGTAATGAAATTATGTCATCTTTGGTATGCTGAAAGAAATACACTGGTTAAATGTCACAGACTATAATACAGACTTTAATTTTCATTATTATTTTTTGAAACATTTTCAGTATTTCAGAAAAAGAAAGTATTAACTAGACTATGTCTAACTTTTTTTTCCTCAATCTGGGATAAGGCTTTAATTTTTTTTCCCACAAGGTATTATCATAATTTGACCTCTTCCCACCAATTATAAATGTCTGATTACATTTTCCTCTATGCTATATAACATCACTCAGTTACAAGAAACTTCTTTATTCCTTAAGAAATAAATCTTGTCAAAACAAGACCAAAAGAGAGATTCTAGCAGCAAATGCTATCCTAGCAGACTGGAAAGCTAAAAGATGTTCTTATTTAGTATCTTTTATGAGGATACCAATATGTAATATATAACTTAGGTTTTAATATTACCAATCAGTATCAGAAGGCAAAGAAATTAAGTGTATCAGGCTTGGTACAAAGCTGAGATGTTACTTGTCCAGGACAGTTTTGCTCCATACTCACCTCATAGTAATGTGGAGAAATATCTTTGCTATAATGGCTGTAACACTTAAGATGAGCAGTGCTGTGAGACTATATATTGTCCACTCTGCAAAACAGAAGGGGGGCGGGGGAAGGAGAGATGAGGGAGAGCTCTCAGTACATTAATTTACTTAGTTTTTAAGTTAAGAATATTGTAGAGAAGATGCCTTTTGATGCTTTATTCTAAACTGTGATTTGACATTGTTTTCAGTATTTTCTGCACAGACTGGCAGAAACGATGTAAATCTCAGTCAGAACTGTTTGGGTTTTTTTTCCTCATGCTGGACTGCTCCCTATAAAATTGCAAGCTGGGAAAATCCAAAGCAAATGCCAATAAAATTATCTAACTAGCATCTAGAAAAAGAATCAAAACTCAGAGCAAAAGGAGACTAAAGAATGCACTAGAATATATGCTACCAGTAGTAACTCTCTGATCACCTGACACTGAAGATTCAGTCATTCTATTTTTGCATTTCCATTTAGTTCTGGTTGTACCTTTAAGTCAAGCAGCATTTAAAGAATAACTTGACACATTGTAACATTTTAATTACTTAAGAGATCTGGCCTCTAAGGGAGCTAATTTCTACAATATTAGATCACCTTTTCATTTGGACTTTCACATTATTTCAGTGGAATGCTACAGCATGTTGAGATGAGCAAAGAGATGGCATTGGAATGTAACTCTGACATATTTAGCACAGTGAGCAGCTTTGCAAGGACCTTGAATTACTAGAACAACTGAATAAAGGCCATCACCTTTAGAATTCCTGAAGCTCAAAGAAGCAAAAAAAAGCAAGTGTAAGTTCCCTCTCACCCAATACCCCTTCCTCAAAGGATTGATTAGTCATGGTGATTTTAACAGTCTTTTCATAACCACACACAGTCCAAGGGCTCAGTTTCAGCATCAGTCTGTATACCCAGGCTAGTTTAACACCAGGCAGCTTAAATGTAGCTGTGGTTGAGCCTAGTGCCAGAGTATCTACCCAAAATCCTAGGCGTGTTCTGCAACCTGACTAGTTGGGGTATATGTTGTTCACATGCAGTTATGGCCTTACGCTTCAGATTTGGAATGCAAACACCTTCAAGACTGAAGAACTACTGGAGTATCTACAGTGTGACCAAGACCCATCTTCAATGATGCATAAAGAAAAAGGCCGGGGGTAGTTTAAAGACAGGAGTGACCAGTAGTGGTATTTGCCAAGAGTTCATTTCCAGTCTTCAATTATTTACAACTCAGTCAATGAGTGATACAGGCAGTTCTCAGTAGCATTTCCCCTGAACTCATTAACTTGCTTTGTCTTTGTCTAGTCCTCTGTATTACTGCTGTATTTTTTGTGAATTGGGATAACTCCGATTCATCCAGCATTCAGGCTCTTCCAGATTACAAAAGCTTGCTTTTTTTTCCATCACCTTTTGCCACCTCTATGCACTGGTCACTGAAGCTGACTCCAGTAAGGAGGTTGCTCTGACTCACATCTTGTTCTGATGTGCCTTCATTCTCAAGGGCTCACCACCTTCACACTGCTTCTAAGTGATTAATGCTGAGATGTGACTTTTGAAAAGTAATGAGGGCACCATGATGATAATTAAATGAAAATTCATCTATTTGTAAGAGGCATGGTGGGTCAGATAATCTGGAGGAGGTGGTAAAGGAACTAGTGACTCTAGATGGTGCCTTAGCAAAATGTTTTTCCTGTTTCCACATTTTCTTGTAATATTACCAGGAACAGAGCTTCTAGGATGACTTGGGCTGGTTGTGATGACATAAAGTATCTTTGATGACCGGGCTGCACTGATGCTGAGATTTGCTTGTTCATTTATTTTCTCTGAAATGGTCTGATTCATCAGAATCTTGTTTTGATGCACGTTGTCCTTCACAGCTGAAAACACAAGAGTATGATTACAATAGCATTTCTTAACAAGGGTACTTGGAATTTATTTTGTGGTTGCTAAGAGATATGTGCTGCTCTCTGGTACACATAGAAAACTACAATAATCAAATTATGTCATATAACAGAGAAAGCCTGCAATTCATCAGCTTGGAGTTCTCAGAATTTTTCTGAAAGCTAATTATGCATCATACAAGTAGGTACAACTCAAGGACTAAAATGTTATTTCCTGACATCTTTTCCTCTGAGTTGGAATAGACTCTTGGAAAGAGTAAAGATCAGTCAAGATGCAGGTGTACTACTGCTTTGTTTTGTTGCAGCTTTGTCATTTTCCAATCTGTTTTGACAGGTAGGTATGCATAGGATTGACTTTTAAAAAAATTTAAAACTTTGCTATTTATGACCTAGATGACTGGAGTTTCCCAAATTAGCAAAGCTTTTACCCACTAAGCAGTGACAACAAGATAGATGAAACACTTATAGGAGTAAAAATATTTGCTGGTTTTTTTTGTCACTTTAAAAATCTCCTGTATGAATTAGCTGCTTTAACAGATCATGGAAAGGTAGAAACGGCAAAGTTAGCCTCTTACCTCTATATCTGATAGCAAAACCCTGGGCTTGATTGATTTCATCTGAGAAAAAGTACAAAATCACAAAATCCAAAGAGATGTTAAAGGTGTGGGGAGGCCGATTCTTGCCATTAAAACGAGCTAGGACATTATAGGTATAGCCATCCAGCAATTCCACCATATCTGCAGCATCTCTGATTTCAAAAAGAGCAAAGGTGAAGTGTATTTGAGATGCTCCTGGAACTTGTATGGTCCAGTAACAGACTTTGCCCGTGCCGTATGAGTCAGGAAAATCTGGGGAATAGATCACAGCTGTAGCAGAAGTGTAATTCCCTCCACAGGCACCAATAAGGGCTGTGAAAAGAGAAGGGGGGGCGGGAGGAAAGAGGTTATACATTTGTTAAGCACAGCTTTAGCACTCTGTAGATTCTAATACTCAAATGTGACTATGTGACTTTATGGTACAGACTTGCTACCCCAGCAAGATGCACTGTGTCTTGGACTTTATCTTCCACAGCACTGTGAGCACAGCTCTTACAGTGCATTTGCTTGCCATGCTTTCATTTCACTCTTTCATCACTCTGAGACCTATCTATCAATCTTGAATACTGCAACTATCCTTTGTACATAAGCATCATACTTTCATCCTTTGCATGAACAGGATGAAAGCTAAGTCACTGATTCAGGGACTTCTACTGCATCCATAACAAGCAGGCAGGCAAGTGACTTAATCTTGCTATTGAATTACTGAGATTCCTCACAGACTTATCAAATTGAAAAAACAAATCCTCACAGAATAGCTGAGGTTGGAAGGGATCCTTGAAGACTATCTAGTCCAATGCTCTAGTCCAATCCCTGTTCAAAGCAGGAGACATTATCTAGTTGTGCTTTGATTCTCCAAGGATGGAGACTCCACAACCTCTCTGTCAAACCCATTGCAGTGTCACACTCTCAGTAAAAAAAGCTTTTCCATATACTTAAATTGATTTTTCCCGTATTTCAGTTTGTGCCCATTGTCTCTTGTCCTCCACTCGATAACAGTGAGGATACTCTGGCTTCATCTTTACACCCTTCCATTGCAGTTTAAAAGATCCCCCCCTTTAACCTTCTTTTCTGAAGGCTAAAACAGCCCACAACATCTCAGCCTCTCCTTGTATGAATGATACTGTAAAAGAAAAGAGGTGGTGGCAGTCACTAGGCTGACCTCTCTTACATGGCCATAGCTCTCTCCCTTGCTGTTTACCAGGAAAGACAGTGCAGGTACTCAGGGTAACATCTTGATGAGCACTCAGTCATTCCAAATGACTGCAAAGGAAAGCTACAGAGGAAAACTTTACCCATTAAGGATTTGGGAGGCCGAGAGCAGAAGGAAACAGGATGCTGCAGTGTGAAGCTACACAGTATCTCAACACTGAAAGCAACATGCAACCCTGGTGCATCTTTTCATTTCTTGGGGAGAATTTGGAAGTCAGCAGAGTGACTAATTCCTTTCTCAACTGAAATGTCTTTCTGTCTCACTAGCTAGTGAGGAACCAGAGTTTTAGAGTGAAGAGATGTGAAGTTTGGTTGCGCATTCAGAAGGTGGAAAATGATGATGTTCTAGTTTCAGAAAGGCAGCTTCTGGACTTTGACTTTTAAGCTTCCACTTAAAAAGTAGGTTCTACATCAGAGATAGCAGGTATCTGAGAATCAATGATGTCTCGGTGCATGCTGTGAATTTTTCCAGTACTCCCAACTATACTGGGAGCTTGTAGTGCAGCCAGAGAACTGGGTAGTCATACTGTCACTCTGTGAAGTTACACAGCTAGCACTAGTACGTGTACTGAAGAGCAGCACAGAGGATTTCTGTGTATAAGAAATTACGAAATCAGCAAAGGTTATAATAGAAACCTAACCTGTTTGTACTTTTGTGATACACTCCTTCTCTGTCTCAGTTCTGCTAAATCACCTGGGTAAGAGCAAGTCATGTCTTGTTTAATAAAATAAACCCAAGTTGGTGTAGATTAAAATTTTAATTGAAGTGCCTCACTTAATCATGTATCTACTCACTGGTGAGATCAGTTCTGAAGGAGTCTTTCTGAGACATACTGTTTGTGACATCTGAGTTAGTATAATTTGTGGGGAAGTAAGAGACAATCTCTGGCACATGAGTTTGTCACCTGAGCAGGTGTCATTTCCAGGAAGAGCTGTTTCACATTATTAATCAATGCAAATTTTGTGAAGAAATGGAAAGGAGCTTTATTTTATACTGGTTAGGTGTTTTGCTGATTTGTGTGCAACAATTCTCATTGCATTTAAACCCTTTTGCCTAATTTGCTGAACATTTGAGGCTTTTCCTTTGGGAAAAGCTGAGCCTATTTCCATACTTACTGTCAAAAAGAATGACTCTGCCATCCCCACCGCAAGGCTGAGTATGGTCTCCAAAGCAAACACTGTTGCATTCCGTACTGGCTGCCTCCCCATATCTCCAGTAGTCAGGATTATTTCCACAGAAACATGCATAACCTGATTCCATTCCTGCAAACTTTGACAAAAAAAAAAAATAAAGAAATAAAGAAGATGTATAAGGGAGAGATAATATTTAAAGAAGTGATGGCAGAAGGTTGTATAAGCAAGAAAGGCGGCAACAGAATACATGTTTTGGAGACGTATGCTTAGTCGGTGAGAGGTCCACCACAACCTGTTTTTGTTTGAGCTGTGAGGATATTACTTAAGACTAGTGAGAAAGATGGAAAGGAGGACAATTAGGCATTCATCACTCATAATGGTTGTTAGCAGGCATACTTTCTCCTGGAATCCTGGCATTATTAGCTGGCCATTTGCCCGGACTGCTCTAGGTCCCCTGGAATGGGAGTGAAACTTTGGACCTCAAGCTTAAAAAAAAACAACAAACAAGTTTGGGGGCAAAACTGCAGGCATGTTTCCATCTTTTATCTTTGAAAACATTTTGTAAATGTACATCAAATAAATCACCTTAAATTGTTGACTTCGGCAGGAACTGATGCATGTTTGGATAGTAAGTTTATTGGAAGTCTCACTGGTGCCAGTTAAAGGTGGTGGCTCTCCATGGTCCTTGTAACACCCTAGATTCCCAGGCACTGTCAAGAATAAGACAACAGTCATTCCAAAGGTGTGCAATCAAACACAGACCACTTTATCTACTACCTGGTTACTAAGCAGCTCTCTATATGTATTTGTATGGATTTTTTGCAGTATAGGAAATTATGCTAGATCCTTGTAATGTTTTCCAAACATGCCCAGGGATAAATGACATCTTATGTTAGCAATACACCTGTAATACTGTATAGTTGGTTTCTGTAAGCTGCAGTAACATACACAAGATAAATACCTGGTTGGTTTCTCCTGATAGAGACAATTAAAAAAAAAACAAACAACCAAAAAAACCATCAAGTCAGTTCAGAGGTTCTGTGGGGTTTTTTATTATAATAATGCATATTCTAACAATGTAAATGAAACAGCTATCTCTGTCTGGTGTTCTGGAAAATTTCTACAGAGGGAACCTAAACTGCTACACGATTGAGCTTGGCAAGTATCATATTTTACAGTAATTACAAATAGATTAGAAATGAGCAATCTTACTTTTTAAAAGATAGCTACATCTATACTGTGTTAAAGCTCCTTGTTCACTAATGGGAGGTCAGAAAGAGTTTCCTCCCTTCTGTGCATAATTTGTCTTTTGTTTTTGGTTTGGTTTTGCACTTTTTATCAAAGAACTGGCATTTAGCCTTGACTAGAGAGAGGATGTGGGGTACAACACTGTGCTAATAACATAAAATTATCCTCTTGCCTACTTGTTGCATCTGCTCACATATTTGGAATTAACTGTATTACTAGCTCTGTGGTCAGATATTTTTACCCCTGTGCCAGATCAACCAGACTTTTCTTTTTGGCCACCTAACTACCACAGCTCTGTAGTGAATTAGTGAAGTTGGGGAGAAAATTCAAGTCTGCGTATTTTTTGAATAATTAGATAATGTTGCTTCAAATACTGTTATAAAATATTTTTGTTTTCCAAGAAGGATACAATTTCAATTACAAATGCTTGTATGGAGTTATGACTTTGATACGCCCTACAGCAGCACACGTATAAGTACTGAGACTTCAAGTTACAGCCTGATTTAACATACCTTTGGAAATCCCTGTTTGCAGCCCCACCCCAGTTGAGTACAGCTGGGCAGATAACTCTCAGAAAGCTCAGGTCCTTGTATAGTTCGTTTCACTGCCTTGAAAAAGCTTCCTAGTCAGCTAATCTTGCTCATTTTCCTAGGAGACCTGGGATTTCCTAGTAACACTTTTGATTGTTTTGGTTTTTTCTAAGTTGCTTTATTAGTGAGAGCTTTCAAACTTGTCTCCAGAAGATTAGTACTTCAATATGTTTCCTGAAAACCAGAAACTAGAAACCAGTTTTCAGAAACCAGACTAATTTGAAAACTTCTAACATTTTGTAACTATCGGTTGAACATTTCTGTACATCCTAAAGGTAATTTGTCTCTCTGATGTCCCAGCAGTATTTTAACTTTCTCGTACCTAGCAAACAAAATGATTGTCATGTGGCTGGGAATAAACAGAAGCATCAATCTAGCTCCAATAGGGTACAGTAATCTCCTTGTCAGTGTTAGCATTTCAAACTGCTTATCAAATCAACAAACTACATAAGCCCAAGAATATATGCTCAGCTAAAAGCACTTTAGTAGTCCCACAACAAATACATGATTAAACTCTCTTCTGAACTGGGATAACACACACACAAAATTCATCCTGTATACACATGTATGATTTTGATACAGCAGTTTTTCCTATGGCAACCAACGGACTGGTCTTAAACCTACGACTCCACTGAGCTACTGCTGAAGCTTTATCAGAGTACGTAGTATAAGACAATAATAGAGGGGAGATCACATGTAATCTGTGTTGCAGAAGATCTAATTGGCAAAAACACCACTTTTATAGCAGCTCCACAGTGATCACGAGACTACTATGTCTGTTTTTTGAGCCCACCAATGCAAGAAAGATGTTAATTTTCTGAAGCAAGTTCAGCAGAGAGCCAAAATGCTCAGAGGGCTGGAGCACTCCCCCTGCAAGAAGAGGCTGAGGGTCTGAGGCTTGTTCAGCCTGCAGAAGAGGCAGCTTCTGGGGGCACACCCTAGCACCTTTGCAATACCTGCATGGAAGGTTGTCACAGAACCAGGGCTTTCAACAAGGATGCATTTTGGACAAGAGGTAAGGAGCTTTAAGTTGAAATGTGCAGTGTTCAGACTGGATATAAGGAAAACTTTATAAACTTGGTCTAATCGGACCAACTGAGTAACTTGGTCTGATCTTGGAGCAGTCTCAACTTCGAGCAGGAGGTTGGACTGGATGATGGCCTGAGGTCCCTTCCAACCTAACATATCCTGCAACCCTCTGTGTATGTATAAAACTATACATATATATATAAAGCAACAAAGAACCAAAATTATTTCTAGATAGGTAGTGACTATTCAGTTACTCTGACCTTTAAAAAATTCCAACATAAGAATCTGTCTTAATTTGCTCTTAATATTTAGCCAACTAAAGAAGCTTGGCAAAAATGAGGTAATCAATGTTTTGGGATTACTGTTCATGTGATCAGTACTCTCTTACTGTCTTGTATTTTTTTTCTTGAATTTAAAGGGCCACCTCTTCTGTGCAAGCATGCTATTTTTCCTTTAAGCAGCATCTGACATAACAAGGTCCTGGTAAGCACATGAGCTTCTGCATATTCCATGTTAAGGCACATGTATTAATAAATGGATTTCTTCCTTTTAAGCTCCAAACCTTGTTCCAGATATGTTCATCTACCTGTCTTTCAAGAGCTTCCTAGCTTTTTGCAGTGTTAGTAGTCTCAAATTGTGCAAGATGCTGTCTTTATTCTTGTGTTACAATTAACAGGCCAATTTTAAAGTGATCAATACAGCTCTGTATAATTGACCAGGCTCTGCCATTTAACACTTCATCAATATTCTAGTAAAATTTATTACACGACATACATGCACACAGGAAATATGATTCCGGCAATGATATCTGTTTATGGCAAGAGATTCAACTAGGCCATAAACATGGCAATGCAATTAAGTGGGACAGCAAGCCTTTCTTTCATTTACCTTTTGGGAGTGTAAGTTGTTTTGGTTTTTTTTATTTCAACCTAACCTAACAAGGAGGACAAAAAAAGTCAGGGATAGCTTCATCATTGCAAACAAATCACCCAAAGCATTAAGTTCTGAATGCTCCATGTGAGATGCATGTGTTCTCTCAGGACTCAGTGCTGCCTTCTTGCTTGTAATTTTATGTCCATTCCAGTCTGCTTGGCAGATAAGCCATTAAGAAGAGGAGAGGAAGAAAATGAAAGACTAAACTCCTACTGGGGTAACTGCCACTTGTCTTCTGTGATAATGCCCATCCATCCTCATCTGATATTGCTAAATCCTGTATAGCATGTTTACACATGCGGAATGCCAGAACACATTCCTAACTAAATTAAACATTTAATGTTACGTGTAAATATAAGTGAACGAGACACAATGTAACCATCTGAAATTATCATCACAATGTAAACTTAACTGTACTTTAATTACTGTAACAGTGATTCATTGCATGCAAATCTCTCTAGGCAATCAAGACACTTCATGTTGTTGGCATTGTAGTGGTACCATGTGGATACAGTGCATAGGTAAATTATGCTCCAGATACTTGTATTTTCTAGTAGTAAACATGATGATGGCAAAGATGCTTATACGAGGCAATATTTTATTTCTGTAAAGGTTTCAAATAGGATTTATTTATATAATTTCTATCTTGCTCTAGCACAAATCTCAGTTTTGTATTAAGCACGTCACAATTTGGTTTAGATGGTCCTATGATTTAGCATCATGCTTACTGAAAACAGAATATCTGCTAAAGAAAAAAAGTCTTTTTTTACTTACACAGCTTCCTCATCCATGAGGTTTGTATTAAGACTTGGATGGGCTTGCAATGTACAGTTTGTTCTAAATTGCTGCAATTCCTTTTTCTAGTATCCAGTTTCAGTGCACTGCTTGAAGCAGCTGCTACTGGTCAAAAGGACATTTTGTAAATATAAGTCTAGATTATCTGTGCAAGTAAGTGTCCAAGTTTAAATCCTCTGCTCCCCACCACAAAGAAAATGAGTGAGTCTGGTTTTAAAAGGGTCCTTTGTGTAGAACAAATGGAGTGGAGAGAATTTGCCTTCCAGCTTTTTTACTGGTGTCATATCCAGAGAATTTGTTAACATCTGTGGTCTTTAGAGAAAATGAAAATTCTTTCATATTAGACCAAGATAAATTTCTTAATTAGAGGGTCAGGTTTCCTGAACAGAACCTGGTATATTAGAAAATTAAGTGCAAGATGTCCTCTGAACAATGAATATTGGAATGTTGAATGACTTAGTATTATTTCAATTAGACACCTTAATCTGTATCTAAGTCTATGTAAAAGACACGACATAAGGTCACACTTCTGTGTTTGTTTGCTTAGCTTGATGGTGTGAATCACTTGGTCCCATACATAAAAAAAAACAACCCTGAACAAAACAGAAAATCACTTTAGATCTGTTTTTCTTTGTTTGGTTTTGTTTTCTTAACTTCAAGTAAGAAATTTACTTCTTCCAAACGGAAGTATGTCTATGTAAGGATTATTGCTCTCATGCTTAACTGTATACACATAAATTACTTCTTAGAGAGTACCTGCACAGAAGAAATTAGGAAAGCAAGTAAAGGCAATAATGCTTAGACTTAAAATATGTAGTTATGGTTGCTTGTTAACAGGCAAAACTGGAACATCTTTTTAATATTTAGGTATATTTTAAAGAATGTGTTTCTTAGGAGTTTATCATGGAGCATTCAGCAGCAAAAACTTTGGAACATATTGACACAAATCATGACAAAACCTCCACATTTTGGACAAGGTAAATAATACATTAAAAATACTAAATACTGGAAGGTAACTTCAGGTGAATAGGTTGTGAATTATCTGCTAAAAAAAAAAATCTCACAAAGTCCAGTTTGTGGTTTCACACCAATGCTAAGTATATGCACCCACAAGGCACAGAAATTTAGTCAAGTAGTCCCATATAGAAAACAGCCACCTCTTCTCTGTGTACTTGAGTACTGTCTTTATTATTCCCAAGCAATTCAGTGTATCATGTTATACACATTAATGTCATCCATTTTACAAGCTAACTGTAAATGATAGACATATTTACCTTGCAAAAATATTATTAATTTCCTGTTAATTTTTGTCCTCTAGATCTTAGTACATGAATTACATGTTTCCATGGATTCAAAAAACTAGCAGTACTTCATAAATTTTAACTAATTTATCTGGTATAATTTGCAAATTATACAATCCAGTAATTCTGAGATGAGATGAAAAGGATAGCAATGGAAGAACAATAAGCTTTTGTCATTAACTCTAGTGACCCATTTAAAATATTGCTTAGTCTGCAAATGAAAGTAAGCTGATTGGCACTATCCTAGCTTCTGATTGAAAAGGACTACCCACTGTTGTATAACTGCGAATCTCTGTTCAACAGATATGCAGGCCTAAAAAATTGTTCTTACTTCGGCAGGATGGAATCTCACAGTATTTCCAATATATTCCATCCTCATGCTCTGCAATGTAGCACCATGGGCTGACATCTCCATCAGGGTTCCTGAAAGAAAAAAACAGAGTGAGTAAAAATTCTTCAAATATTTTCAAAAACTACGAGAGAAATTTTACCAAGCTTCAGTGTCATCACTATTTTTGCTCTATAACCTATTGAATATTTAACATTTTGAACATCTATACCAGGAAAAATGCAAAAGTGGTCAGGAATTTCAGATAACTTTGGTTATTACATTATGCAGCAAGAATAAACTGTTAGAAATGTCTTAAATATAACTTCTTTTCTCTTGAAGTCTAAAAGATGCAGCACTATTTATGGACAGTACTAAGAAAGGAAGATTTTCAGCCCCACATCCTGAATACAGTTTCTTAGACTCCTAAACTTGACTTTTGCCTTGGTACAAAATTGTCTGGATCCCTACTTTCGTATGAATGATGACAAAAAAATTCTCCAATAAAGTCTTCTGGAATAGACCAAAGTCTTTTCTT
Source organism: Ceyx melanurus (assembly GCA_024611195.1). NCBI lineage: Eukaryota > Metazoa > Chordata > Aves > Coraciiformes > Alcedinidae > Ceyx > Ceyx melanurus. The sequence goes on from JANHGL010019705.1 coordinate 36,958, forward strand.
CCCCTTCAGTAAAACTGAATAAATATATTCTGGTGATCTGATACATTGCTGGATGAGTTAATTCCTTATGTGTCTATGATTATTCTTTGATGCTGTGTAGCATCATTTACAAATACATACCAAATTAGTAATTAGGTTATTTAGATATTTATCTATGGACACTTTGAAATACGATTCACATTGAGAAGATCAATTTAAGACATTAAATTGTTATTTGGGACAGTTGGTTTGAAATATGACCTTTTCTTGTAACTATCACCAACCGCAATCTTTTTATCATGCGCTTTGGCATGAATTCTATTAATGAGACCACTCCTTACACAGAAGTGTCAGTTCGGCTGCATTGCCATTTGGGCCTATGAACGACTCTTTGTGGGGGATCCAGTATTAGAACTGCTGGGGATACTTTTTGTCAAATAGAACACAGAAGAGAATCAGTGAGTTGAGTTCAGTTTATCTGACTAACATGCTGCTAGTTAGGCTTTCAAACACACTAGTAAAAGTAGTCTTAGAAAGCCTAAGACTAGTGTGATAGGAATTTAGGTTCAATGGCAGAGCTTTCAGTGCTAAAGAAAGAAGAGTAAAGTCAAGCAAAGCTTGTGCTCAAGATAATATAATTTTCATTGTTTTCACAGTTAACAGGAAATTTGCATTTACACCTGCATGATAGAAATCAGATGTCAGTAATTGAATCATGGTAATGGCACTCCAAATCTAAATGCCTTAAAATGCAAGGAAATTGCAGAGAAATGTGATAAATGTCTTTAGAAATCTCTGCCTTGAACCTGGGAAGTGCCTACAGTTACAAAACAACTGTGTTTCAAAATCTCCAAAAACTTCAGTCTGCGTAATTTTGTTATGGGTGAAATGTGGTTTAGTGAAACTTTATGGAGCATTTCCATCTTAATAGGGTGTTTTGCAGTAAACAAAGTATTCCAAGTAAGGACCACCCATGGAGAAATAACATGCTTCTGGTTAATGCCTTAATTGTAAAATTAGACTATTCAAACGTGACCAAAATTGAGCCTCAAAGCAACGTATTACACCTTAAAAAAGCTTTGTGAGTTATGGGTTGCCTCAGAGAAGGGACAATCAACTTGACCATTGTCACCAAGCACATGAATAGCAGAGAAAGAGCTAAACTAGTGCTACTTTCCTGCACAAGGCCTTGACAAGATCTGCATGCTAAAGATATGTTGTGACACTCTTGACACTGACTTTCTGAGTTTATTTCAACAGAATGGGAAGGTAAAAACCATCTATTAGTAAGGATCATCATTCCATAAACCTGTGAGAATATTCCTGGGCCAAGTGATATACCATAAGGAAGGAAATGGCTAATCTTCCAGCCAAGCCATCTCAAAGAGGATAATCTAACACATAGCAGATTAAAGTTAAAAAGCGCAGTTGGCAGTCAAGTAATTTCTCAGGTTTACATACCACATTACAGGCTTCTTGCTCCTTGTGACACTTACTGAATTCTCATTTGCTAAGTAAAGTGAGACTCTAGGAAGGATTTTGTGAATACCTGAATAAGTATTAATTTTGTTATGCACATTTCTGAATACCTTGTACAAGTTTTGCTTTGTTCTCACCTAGGTATTAGCCAGAGATGACTGCCAAAAGTAAGACCCTATAGATACTGTCTCTCTAGGATATTGCCACACAACAACAACCAAAATAACATTCTTGGTTCTGCTATTTGCACCCACATAATTGAGTGGCCATTAGCCTTTCTATAGCTCAGATTAGCTACATGCAATGAAAATTGTTATGCATTTGGTGGTTTTTGGCTGAGGGCGGCTGTGAAGTTGTGAAATGTTTTTGACGTGAAGACAGTCCTTCCAGTGCTCACAAACCAATCTGATACTTGATGGGTTTATTTGATTTCTACACGATTTTCTAAAGAGAATGCCCAACTCCAGTGGAGTTTCTCTTGTAGGTGGTATATTTTTCTTTGCTCCTGTAAGATGCTGAACTGATTCAAAAGAGTGTCAATTCAGAATTTGTCAAGAATGCTTTCTCCTTCTATAGCTGGAAGCAGAATCCATTGGTGTAATACATTGAATGGTTCTTCTGAAGTACTGCTGCAGCCACTGGAAAAGATCCCAAGTCTTTTTTTACCTGTCCTTCACCAATGTTCTTCAATGTGAAATACTCTCCTGAGTTGTCAAATGCTCTGGAAATGCCACTGACTCCTTTCAGCAATGTGCTCTTCTGTCTGTTGCAAGTCACAAGACCTCTTCTCTGCTTCCTTCCTGACTCTCCATTAACTGGCTCTGTCCCTGTCATATTTTCTTGAATGTCTGTTTCTGATTAAATATGGAAAAATTCTTAGATCAAGAACCAGGACCCTATATTTGCGACATAGCAAATGCGCTGAACTCCTGCATATTAATTTTGCCTCATTCATCCCGATTTATATTGCTTGCAGTGATTTCGACATGAAGGTGTCGAGTGTATAGGCTCTAACCTAGAAAGCCTATAACCTGCTAAGTAGTAGCATCTTTCAGGAGACCTGAGGTGTGGTTTCAACTTTTTATAAAGGAGACATTAGGGCTTTTCTTGCTATGCCACAGGTATAGTGGCTTACTTAAACATCTCTGTCCCCATTACCCAATGAGTAAGAGACACCACTCAGCTTCATATCTCATCCTAGATGAGCTGATGATTATCACTGTTTAAGCAACCTATCTATCAGGTTATTTCCTACATATTTTCATAGTAACTATAGATGGACATAAAAACTTAGCTGATGAGCTCTGCAGAGGCAAAATTTCCTGCATAAATTTTGCAGGGTAAAAAAAGCCTGCAGAGCTAGACATCTCTGAACTTAGATTCTTATCTAAGCTCCTAAATTCTGAAGCTCTTATTCAAGTTTCATTCTGAGTTCTGTTCATAGTTATGGAGGACTTCTCTAGAAGGCAAAGAAATTTAAGTGGATCTGCCAGGGTTTAAGCTGGCATTGCAACCACTGAGGAGCTGAGCTTCTGAATTCAAGTAATAACTCTAAGTCACTAGTCAGGCTCACTGTGATTATTTAGTGACTACATAACTTACATTAGCACAAATACTTGTAAACAGTGTAACAGAACGAGGCTGTTGCAGAGACTCCTACAGACACTCAGTAGTGCCCCTGTACTTCTGACTTGGATCAATTTTTTATTTTTTTTTTGTAATTAGCTCCACCTTTTCGTTTAAGCAATCTGTAGTCCTCCTCCATCACCACAAATTATAAACTGTATATATGACATGGACTTTGGGTGAGAGCTGAGCTGAAAGTTATTCTACTAATGGTGCTTGTAAATCCGGGGTACTGACTACAGGACAAAACAAAGCCTGTAAGATGCCCATTGTCCTGAAGTTCTTCACTTTATGACAGGAAGTTTCCTAATTTTGTATCAACTGTGTAAAGTAACACTAGGTATATAGGCAATGTTAGTACAAATGAGATTATTTCTTACCTGCAGTAGTTATGTTCTCCAAGTCCTCCCTCCCCATTGGGATATTTCAAAGTATTATAAGGATGCTCAAAGGTCTCATTCCAAAAAAGACAGGGTTTCCCTGCATATTGGGAGGTCTGGTTCTGAGTGCCACGATAGTCAGCCCCATTTGCTGTATAACATTCTGGGAAGAAATGGAAATGGAAAAAGAGAAAGAATGTATGTAGGTTTAGTATTTGGTTGGCTTTTTTTCTCCACCCCATCCCCAAGAGATCATGTTTCCTTTCACTAACATGTTTCATGCATTTTGTAGGCAACTTAAGATGCTGTCTGACATTTAAGTTTTCTCTCAGAGTCTACTGAAGACATTACAATTTCATTACTTTACTAAACAAAGCATAAGACAATTATGTCTGAAGAGTGGTTAATAGACGCACATGCATTTTCTGAATAGGTATACTACATTTTTTACTGTTATCGCCTTGTTCTACTCATTAGGATGAATCTGTAATTTGTTAATTTAAAAAAAATTAAATGATATTGTATCAGTCTGCACTTACCAGCATACTACCCAAAATCTCATGCCAGTGTAACAAAAGTTATGAATAACTGTAATTTATAAAGAGAAAGATTTTGTAGGCAGGGATCTTGCAAATATTTACATATTGATTTAGAAAAATCCTTAGGCATTTTTTTTTCTCTGGCCTACACTGCCTTAGAAAGAGACCTTCAGCAGAGTAGAATAATGATATTCTGAAAGAATTTATGCTTTCAGATTAAAATTTACAGGCCAGTACTCTTCTTTCTTGCTCTCATTTTCTCCATTGATTTTTCTTTTTCTAGCTTCCTAACACTCAGCAAGTTAGAAATCAAAGCAGAGAATGATTGCTCTAGTCATTAAGTAAACTATCCCCTTCTCAGCTGTACTACAAATTTCATTCTGCCTGGCTTTGCTATGTCTTACTAATGATATTTTCTGATAAAAAAATATTCATATGCATGAACAATGTAACTTTTACTGACAATTCAAAATCTTTTTTATTCTTATTCAGTATGAGGGTGACAGAGCAAGGGAACTGTTTGCCCAGACAGGTTATGGAATCTCCATCCTTGCCAATGGGACATGATCCTGGGCAACCTATTTTAGGTGACAGCGCTTGAGCAGAAGGGTTGAACAAGCTGACCTTCTTCACTATGATGGTGGTGCAAAACTAGTATAGGTTGCTCATAGAAGTTGTGGACGCTTCCACCCTGGAAGAGTTCAGGTCCAGGCTGGACAGGGCTTTGAGCAACCTGGTCTAGTTGGGAGGTGTCCCTGCCCATGGCAGTTGGAACTGTAGGATCTCTGAGGTCCCTTCCAACTTCAACCATTCTGTGACCATCTTCCAGGAATTATCATTATGTGTACAATGAATAAATCCATCCTGTTTATAATTAATACTTGTGAACGTTCATCATCCATGCATTTATTTTAAAATAGTATTAAAATACAGCAGTCCGTGACAGAATTAAAACTGCCGCATTACACTGCTGTGAACATTTCTTTATACTGAGGGAAAAATCACAAATGCTTCTAACTGCAACCTTCTGTTTTATCTGATAGTATTCTCTGTAGAAACTGTGTAACAGCTGCAGAGATGTTCTACTGCCCTGAGGGAAAGGGAATGTGCTCTGAACTGAAGTATGCTGATCTCAGGTGTCCCTCATGAGATGTACCTTACAAAACACGGCTAGAAAGACCTGTGTGGCTGCAGTTCAAAGAGGGGAAAAAAATATTCCCACAGCTTAATCCTGGTATTAACAGCACATCTTTTTGTATTTAGAAATACAGCAGGAGAAGACAAAAAGTATTATTAAAATGACTGTAATTATCTTTCTCACTGCTTTATTACACAGCAGATGAAAGATGATGTTTTGCGCCTTCCCTGCACATTTTCATGCCTAGGCAAGTTAAGGTTTCTAATAAATGGAATTTTGTTGCTGAAGGCACACAGGAGAGGTGTCTGCACAGACATACTGCTATCATCTGTGGTCGAAAAGCTATCCAATTTAACAAAAACAAGCTTCATGTCAATACTCCTTCTTACTGTAATTTACCTGACTGCTTGAGCCATGCAGGTGAGACAAATAAATTTACTTAAAAATGCAAAACTGTTTCCAGTATTCAGGCCACCACAGATATTTGCATAAACATATCAAAAAAACCCACTTCAAAGTCACCACAGTGTCTCAGCTTTCTTCAATAGCTCTCTTGCTTTGCAGTTAATGTAAAACTTTTTTCTGTGTCACAGCTGAAAAATATAAGCTGATTATTTTGGCAGAAAAGAGAGGAATAAACAAAAATTATTACACGATAAAGAAGCACTTGTGAGCAGTGATCAACACATCCAGAAAAGATATCAGCTTAGTGCTATTACTATGAACATCTACTCAAAAATGCAAGGAATGCTACAGTACCTGAATGTAATCTGGCACATAAATTAACATCGGCCCATTTTAGGATCTGCTAAGACTGGCTCATGCTTTAACTTGCAGTAGCTTTACATTTTCATGTCAGTTTTTTTTTTTAATTAGATTTTCTTCTTCAAACTTCATTGACTAGTACTTTAAGGACATTACACGGAAAGAAGAGTCAGAACTCTCTTCATTCCTCTTAGCAGTAGGTTTTTTTTGTTCCCGGTACAATAGGTAGCTGTAACAGTGCCTCTTCTGTTCTTTTGCACTACCAAGAGATTTTGGGAAAAAGGTGCCAGCTGAGTGTAGTGAAGCTCCCCTGGTTTTGTTAGCATCTAGATGTGGAATGGAGAGGCAGAGAGATAGCACATAACATTATTGATTATCCCAGAAGAAATGAAAACTTTACATTATGGAATTTAGCAGCTGTTATCAAGTGAAATATCTATCTTTTTGTGATACAGGGAATTTGCTAGGAAATATTAATTTTGCTAATGGTTAATAATAATTTTGCCACAGCATTGTAGTACAATATTTTTAAGTAAATATTGGCAGCTAAAAATCAGGTCCTCAGTCCTACATTCTTTTACCTTGATCAATCAGCTTTGAGATTTGCCGAGATATATTTTATACAGTTTTATATAAATTATTAGTAGCACGGATACAGATATCTCAGCATATTCTAGGCAGTAAACAGCTGACTTACTCTATTTATCACACAGAGTGATTTCACCATATTTTGCTGCATAACAGCCAAGACACTACCTGATCAATCTCACTATGAAATTAATATTCCTAATGTGCTGAACGTGTAAAGTTGTTTTACCTGCAGACCAACCACTGTCCTCTCCATTTCAAAAGCATAGGTTGCACTTTAAAGACAAAAGCCCTGAGAGATTCTGGAGAAGAGGAGGTTAGAACCTCCATCCTTCTTATCAACTTGCACCACTGCTACAACAATTCTGTGAAAAGTTTAAAAAAGGACAGCCAGGTTTGTATGCACAAAACTATGTCAGAATAAATAAAACAGTAAAAAGTGGACTGAACACTACTGGTAAAACTCTTGGGTTTACTCAAATTACCTGATTTCTTTTTGGCAGATTATGATCATGTGGAAGGGAGAGGGAAAAAAAAAAAAAAAAAGCAACCGACAACCACCTCACCTTCACTGTTCTGGTACTCAGAGGATCCAACTGTCTTCTATTGTCCAATACCTCCATATTACTTTTGTCTATGAAGCCCTTCGCTTGAAATCTAATAAACACCAGAACAGGGACTCAAGAAAATTAATACCACCTCTATAAATTTCATCAAGCCTTATCCCTTTATGTTTTGTAAGACTGGTATACGACTGGTATACTACCACTGGCACTGTATCCAAGTCCTCTTCAGGTGGCAAAGACAGCAAGAGGAAAAAAAGGCACTTTGTGGAGGTTGAAGCTGACGGCTTCCTAGAAGGCATCAGAGTGCCACTGTGCATGATAGATTTGTCATGTGGTTTCTGTTCATGCACCCAAGGTTCTTTTTAAACTATCCTGTCAACCATAAACCTATGGCTGGGTTTTAAAATCACTAGGCTTTTAGAGAGGACATGGAGAAAGCTGTGACCATTTGAATCTTTGAAGTCTCTGACTTCCTCATATTTTTAAGATCTTACTCTGCTGGGTTTCAAACAGTCTGAAGTAGAGGCCTTTTGTCAAATCCATGATTAAAATCAATGTCTGTGATGATTTCACTCTATTAACTGCCTAATGACTCTGCTGCTTCTACTATTGTGTGGGGATGTCTACAAACAGAATTAATCAGAGAGAACCACCGCACTGCTTCTTCTAGTCTTGAAAAGCAAAGAAGTTCCAACAGATCCTGTTCAGGATGATGCTTATGAGCCTTACCGAGAGAACACTGACAGCAGCGTGTTGTCAGGGCTGTTTTGTTTTCAACACATCAGGTGACATGCTTGAAAAAAAAAACAAACCCGCACTTTTTAAAAAAAATGAATACTGAGACTAGGTAAGTATGTATTGAGAGGCAACTGCTAGAAACAAAGAGCAGGATGGGGGTGGCTGTCCACTACGAGTGAATGCTCAGTGTGTGATACAGGTTCATAATTAGTTTTATTAAAGCCAGATCAACATTTGGAAGATCAAACAGCAGCTGTAGTAGAAATTTTTTCCATCTGTCTTGGTTTCTTCTTCGATGTAGGGACCTTACAATGATCATTTATGCCTTTGTTACTTTGGGACTGTATGGCTGCCTGCACTCCACATGGGCACCATTTTAGGATCATTTGAAAAGTTAAGGTAGTGCAGCCTGACTTTTTTACTGAATGAAGCACTAACGATTAAATACTGATATTTCAGAGTCTGCGTTGACTTTCAATTATTTTCTAAGGTGGTCTTCCAAATAACTGGTTTTACTTTCTGAAGTTCTTAAAGGCAAGAGGCCCGGTTACCTGAGAAACTCTTCGTTTTGTGAGGCATTACCACAGGCAGAAATAATATAAACATCTGAATTTCATCTGCAGTCTTTCTGTGCAAATGAGATGAAAAGCAAAGAGGACAGCTACCTACTTCTCAAACAGTCTTCCTTTTCTGTCTGGTAAGTGGGAAACCTTAGAAATCTTCTGAGCATTCTTCCGTATCTTCTCAAAGACATATTCAGTGACATTACAAATTGCAGATTAGAAAGATTAAGGTTTCAGGATGGTTTAAAAACCATTTTAGATCACTCTTCTAAGTTTGGGGACATGTACATAGCTTTAGAGACTAAAAATTTAGATTACAAACTTGTTATTATTTCACTGAAAGAAAAAATAAAGTTATTTGCTTTATTTGTTAGCTTTAAGTTCTGGGAAGCTACTTGGAGAGCTGACTAGTGGATGGGGAGATCAAAGGTTGACAACAATTATCAACCCAAAACTAACCTACCCAGGCCAGAAATTAATCCTACCAGCTACTGCCCAACTAGAAAAAAAGTTTTATTTTTAAAATCTGCAGATTAATGAAAGGTAAAGGGAAGTGGGTGCTATTTAAAACTTGGATTTCATTACTGTGGCGTGATAGCCAGAACACTAAATGTTCCGCAAGGCCGGAGCAAGAAATAAAGGATCCTTGAATTTACATGTTGTAACTGCCAGCTCAATTCTCACTTGTTTTTCTTACAGCCTTTCAGAAGAGTTGGAAAAATGCTTAAGCAGAGCATAAGGATATGGATCCAAAGGTGCTTTGGATTATTAGTCATTAGGCAGTTAATAGAGTGAAATCATCACAGACAATGGCTAGGTGTCAGTTGTCTGATGCATGTGCTTGCTTAGTGTTCTAAGAAGGGCCTTAAGACATTTCCATTCTACCTCTATTCTTGCTAGAGATTGCAATTTAAGCACTCCTCCTTAAATGAAAGCACTGTATCTAGGTGCAGATGGCAACAGTTACAGGCACTAACCAGATGCTGCAGTCTCTAATTTGATTGAAAGGGTATAATTAGACAGCAGAAACACTTCAATGAGAGAGTAATGCACAGAGGAAAGGACAGAAACCACTTAACTGATGCCAAGATACCCCAGCAGTAACAGAGGCAGGGGCCCACGGATGGAAGGGGCTGAACACCAAATTACCTTCTTCAGATGAGAACATTTTTGTTTCCCTATGGATGCGAATAGGCATTCTATTATCATAGGTTGCCACAGTTCTTCATGTGGGAACACTGATTAAAACCAGAAGAAGCTTCAGGAGATCAAAGAGACAAATATGGCTTCTGTGGTCATTATTAAAAATATTTTTAGCAGTGCAATGGTTTCCTTTGAAGATGCAGTTTTATTGATTGAACCAAAAGTTAATTTGCATAGACTCATACGATTGGTCAGGAAAAAAAAATCCATATCATGTTATGATACAAAATAAATGCTTTTGGGAAGTATAAGGCTGTTTTAGACCTACACAAGTAAAAATTAGTGTAGTATTTTTACCTTTCAATACTTTACAATTCAAATGAATAGTAATATAACAAAAGCCCTTGTCAAAACTGTCAGGCTTGGGTGCCTATACTGTAACAGTAAAAAACCCCAGAACACAACAGTTGATACAAACTAAAGATAACCCTCCAGGAAAGAATGATCCTTCCTTGAAAATGCAATTTTCAAAATTGCTAGAAACTAACTCCCCATTTACTAAATCATCCAGTTAAATTCTAATGTGATGCTGTAAGGGCACTTATTTAACTGATCATTTCTCCTTTGCAGTGCAAGGGCACTCTGCATGTAGTTTTAAAAAATAATTTCTCCTCATTCTGCAAATCCACAAAGCCACACAAACACACATGCAGATATATGCATATAATTTTTTGAAGTCTTCAAATGCTATAATTTTTTTCTGGTCAGAACTACTAGTCTTATTTAGTGCTGGTCCAAATCAGAGAGTAGCCGCGGTGAACACTCACGTGCCATTTTATCACAGAATCACAGAAATTAGGGGCTGGAAGGGACCTAGAAGATCATCTAGTCCAACCCCCCTGCCTGAGC